>JAGDQP010022297.1:0-30605 GCA_022664845.1 Lepisma saccharinum
AGAGGTGTGAAATAGTCATTGATGGAAGTGATGATGATCAAGGTATGGTAGTTGAGAGTATATCGCTGAAGAGGAAATGTAATGAATTAGATACAATGGTGGAAAAAGTTGTAAAAGAAAGAGAAAGAGGGGAAGTCGAGGTAAGAAAAGTAAGAATTGCTGGCAGCGTCAAAAGGAACAAAAAAGTTAGATAAAATAAACAAGATGTAAGATGTGAGAAAGATAATTTGGAAAAACCTAGTACATCCAAAGAATTAGTATGCGAAGAAAGTGAGATAGCTTCAGAGGTGCAGGAGAAGAATAAGATCATTGAGGAAAGGAGAATGATGAAGAAAAATCAGAAAAGGAAACTTAAAAAGAAAAGAAAAGATGAAAAGCATAGGGAATGCAAGTTGAAGTGGAAGGAGCAAATGAAAAAGAGAAGGAGAAGGAAAAACAGAAAGCGAGAAAGTAATTTAAAAGGTGTATAGAAAATCACGGACACCAAAAAAGAAATATTGTGTACCAGAAACAAGGTCATGTAATCCTTTGTGGTTGGATATGGAGTTGGAAATGTTTAGTGGGTGATACCCATGTTGTATCTTATTCCTACGCATTTAATAAATTTATTTGGAATAAATCATATTATTATTTGAAAGTGATCCTTTTTTGTCCCTCAATCCCACCTCAAATTCAATGAGTCATTGCTCGTCACATACCCCATCTTCTGGGGATCCCTGGTAGTAAGTTATATATTTAATGAGTTTTAAAAGATATTTAAACCTGTCTACTTTAAGTTGCTTCGAAAATTATTAATTGAAAACATTCATAACAGGGCTGTAGATCAAATGCAATGACCATTGTCACCTCGATATTGTAATTCACTAATTACCATTGAAATGTAGAAAACTTTTCGAAGTAACTCAAATGACCTGTACTGGTAGCAGTTAGTTGATAAAAAAACACCTGTTCTCATAATTTGATTCTACCATGATACCTGTGCAATCTTAACAAATAAGTGTTAACATATAGACCACTAAATACAGATGCATTCAAATTTATCTTAATATTTTATTGCTACGGTCCAAACACTCAAGGTATAACTTGGGTCATGGTGTACAAGGATTACCATGCACTTCATCCTTTAAGACAAGTTTGTATTGAGTTAACTCACCCTGCGACACAATGATCTGCAGTAAGAACCCACTCTCGATCTATTAAACTTCCACCACACACCAATATAACTCCAGATTCAGTCAAATGTCCCACAAAGGGGAATTCAGCTCGTGTTGCTACTTGACCTCCAGCAATTCGAAGTGTGCCTGGCTTGCTAAAATCTTGCATGTAGATAAAATGTTATATATACTTTTATACATTGTAAATAATTTTAACCAAATTATTCTTCCATTCACCCATAACATTCAACATTATTTACGTTTTTGTTTAAGAGAATACTAAAATAAAGATGTTATGTGGTTACTCTTAAATTTATCAACCTGTCTAGCGTTTTTCATCTGGCATGCATTCTGAAATGTCCATTAACGCCAATAAATTTCACAGAAATGCGCTAATTTATAGTATCAATTCAAATTGCAATGCCGAATAAAGTTTGTACAAAAAATTTTAAACGTATATTCTATTTGTATCAGACATACAGCTTCGCTGCTGATATTGAAGTAAGTTCTTTTTAAATGTTTATAATTACATCCCTCTTTTCAACACACACACACAAATGACATTTAGTATATTCTATTGTTTACTCATTGAAAATCATTCGACACACAAAAAATATTATTCGACCTGAGCCAAAGTTGCCTAAAGGCCTTAAATAAAATTCAATTTTACAAAGAGTTATTGATGAGCATTTTTAAAAAACTTTTCAAAACTTTGGCTACTTTGACTGCCTTTTAGATAACTCGTCATAATTTCTTTAAGAAAGTAATTATGGATGTGGCTGTTCTTAATTAAGGTCCATCGTTTCGAAGGTAAACCAAAATGATAGGCTTGATTAGCATACTTCAAGAAAAATATACTTTCAAAATAATAGTCCAAGTTCTTATTCGAAGAATTTCGTACAAGAAATTTTACAAGTTTCCTAACACGAAGAAAAATAACAGAAATAGCGTAAAGAAAGAATCTTATGTGAAAAGCTGAATTAAAAGTTATAGAGATGCCATTAACCATTCTGCCCATTAAGGGCAGAAAAATGTAACGTTACTTAATCGACAATATTCAGTAAAGAAAGCCTTGTAGCAAAAATACTTAAGTGAAATACTTCTCTGACTAAATCTTTCCATTAAAAAATTAACTATTCGTATCCTGTTAGATATTTCCACTTACACAGGAACTTACTTGAAAACGGTCCCGCACATAAGGGAGAGAGGTCTGCTCTCAAGAGAAAAACACATGTCGACTCTAAAAACCAAGGGATACAAGGGATAAACCTGATATCGAGAAAATTGAAATCAAAGTTGAACACCTATAGTAACTGAACAAATTTAACAATAAAACTTTTGATGGCCGTGCAGCAATTTATATACTACGGTTGTTATATAATCAGAAACAATTGTGTTTTGCAAAGAAAAATTGAGTTTATAGCTAAGTAATTATTAACAATCGACACTTATACCCCTTGACATCTAAGGTAATGCATGGAACGTTAAAATATAGCGGATACACATAACCAAAATGAAACTTTATCTATATTAATATGACATTTTGGAAGCCTTTTATTATCTCCAGCATTTTACTCATAGTATTGAAAAATATAGTGAAAAACTATCTATCTATATATCTATATATATATAGTCTGATACGTGAGACTTGATTTTTTTTATGGCCTTAAGCATCTCAGACTCAGGCTTGAATATGGTGGAGATAAGCAAGTTGGAAGGTAGTTTGTAGGTACCATCCCGGCATTTGCCTGGAGTAACTGAGAAAAAGCATGGAAGAACGTCAGTCAGGATGGGCGGCCGCTGGGATCGTTTCCACGATTTTCTAATTTTTAAGCTAACACTCTACCAACTGCATGTACTACGATCGCGCGATACGTGAGACTTGAAGCGCGAATTCCCGGATCCCTCACAGTACGTATAACATATTGGGTTCTTCTCTTTCTTTGCTACGCAGGTGCTTATTTATGTTCATTCTAGTGAGGCATATTGTTCAGTTCTTCCCCTGGGTGGGAGTTTGTGCTACCCGCGGTCCTTAGCTTTATTATTGTAAGTGGCACGGGGTTCAGAGCCCATCGTTTTGAACCCATGAGCTTAGAAACTATGCTCAATATTTTTATTTGTTTTCTGGTTGGAAGATATCTACAGTCTACACATCTGTTGTAAAAACTTTATAAACATTATTTTGTATGGCCTACTTTTGGTAACTTTGACTTGGACCCGTCACGATTTTGAATGTGATGCTAGTTAAAATTCACATCCATGCCCCAGCCAGGATTCGAGATGGGACCTTCTAATCGCTGGTTTAGCGCCCAAATCTACATGGCTACCAGGTCGGCGCACATCTGTTGTGTTGGAAGAGCATAAATCTACCTATATTTGAAGGTTTATTCTTCACACTATTGTTATTATTGTTTGTAGCTATGGTTGATACTTGTTGTTTGTACATAATTTTTATAACGTTCTAGCTGAATTGATGAATTTCCAAGGAATAGACCTACAGTTTTTGGTAAAGTGTGTTCCAAATCGGTCCGTTTTTTTTACCCGGGCGGGAATTGAACCCGTGACTATGCGCGTAGTGAGTGCGTGCGGGTGCTCTCGGCCACTTCAAGCTCGTTGATATTCGTTGTTTTATTTGTGTGAGAGCTTCTGGCCATAGATGCCTGATCACTGAAAATGATGACAGAAGAGAGACGAGATTGATCACTCGCTACACAGTAAAAAATTGCTGTGTTAATTCAACACAATGCGGTGTCCCAGCGTGACTACCACTTTTGTGTGTTAAATTAATACACCACACGGTGTTGTTTTCGGTACTGGGAGAAAAAAGTTACGGATGCAGCTAGATTTGAATATTGACTACTCAGTCAGAAGTCAAGCGTCTTGCCGACTTCGCTAAATCGTCAGACAAAAAGAGTACTAGATTGAAACAATATAGAGGATAAACAAATTTTGCTGAACCCCAAACACAAACAAAGTTACTCTCACGACTTATGCCATGGTTTAATCACTTTTCCATTGGTCAATTAAGGATCATAATCCCCATTTATTCCATTTCTATGAAAGCAAGAGCAGCATTTGACATGTTGTTACGATAAGAAAGCTGTAATGCTGCTGAAGTGTTTGGTTGTCGCCATCTTGCTTGCTTTCATAGAAATAGAATATTCTCAATGAATGGGAATTCTGGTTCTCAATTGACAAATAGGAAGTGATTAAACCATGGGATAAGTCGTGCAAGTAACTTCGTTAGTTTTGGGGATTCAGCAACATATATTTGAACCCATACACTGTTTAAATCTATAGTGTAGTCGTTTAATTCTAATGTTGTTTACTAAATGTCGTTTGCATCGAGTGCATTTTCTGTCTGACGATTTAGCTAAATCGGTAAGACGCTCGACTTCTAAGAAACCCATGTTCAAATCTTACAGTATCCGTAACTTTTTTTTTTTTCACAGTACCGAAATCAACACCGTGTGTTGTGTTGATTTAACACACAAAAGTTATAGTCACGTTGGGACACCGCATTGTGTTGAATTGACACAGCTATTTTTTGCAGTGTATATTTAACGCAAAATGAAAAAGCACAATTTAAACAAATTAATTAAAAATGCATTGATAAGAAGATTTCCAAAAATTTCAGCTCTTCAAACAAAACATAAAGAAGTGTAATTACTAAGTACAAAATAAAACATCTCTCTTTATAGGTCATAGTTAACATAAGCTATCCTGTCCTTAAGCACTCCTACCTAATAAAGCGTGATCATCCCCGAAGTAAACTGTTCAAAAATATCGTAAAAATTTAATAAAAAGGGGTCTACAAACGCTGATCTGAACGTATTCACAAAATTACAATTAGAATCTGTGGCCGCTACACATAAGCGAAAGGGAGCGCTGATTTAATTCTAGGGATCCGAGCTTCAATTCCGAATGATCAGGCCATGACATGGTTAGCCTTTCTGACTTTTCAATGGTGAAATTTTATTCCTTGAGTTCCAAGCACTACTCCAGTGCGAGTAAGAAAAGGTTAAGCGAAAGATCCCCGTAGTGCAGCACTGGGTATAAAATTCACTTATATCTCTTCATCTTCAAACAGACTGGTCCATTTTTAGATAATCTATGCACTTAACTCATTCTTTTTAAATGTCACTTATACTCCTTTGCTTCTAGGGTCCCAACATATAAAACGACAAAAGTCCTATATCTTCAAAAACAAACCTCCCTGCAATCTTTAATCTTCCTCAACATATCTTCAGCTTAAATTTATCTCTTATCTGAAGACAGAATGCTTTAATCCGTGTAAAAATAACATTATATATAAATAATAATAATAAATCACAGTCATATTCAATCCACTAGTGGATGAGGCCTCTCCCCGAAGGGAGGAGTTGGTCTACTGCTCCCACGCTGACCAGACGGGTTGGGAGAGGAGAGCCGAAGCTTTCACTGTGATCGCTACCTCTCTATTCAGGTAGCTCCCCAATTGGCCTCACGACGCTGGGTGGACGTCGCACAGGCAACACCATCTGGAGTACTGCAACGGTCACCCGTCTAAGCACTGACCAGACCCAGAGCTGCTTAACTTCGGTGATCTTACGGGAAGCGGTAGACCAGCTCGGCTAGGGCGTTGCCCACATTTATATATATATATATATATATTTGTGTGTGTGTGTGTTATTTCAATAACTACTGTAGGTTACTACTACTGCTACCTTTATATGTGTGTATATATATAGTTCAATAAGGGAAAGTAAGAAGTTCATAATCATATGCATATTCACAATTGACACCTGATTTGATTTAAGCATTGTTACACTATTTCCGAAAAGTACCTGAAGGATTAATAAGAAAGTACCTGAAGGAAGAATAAAAGAGAAAAAATACGCCGTACGCTGCTATAAAAATGTGTAACGCATTAAATTAGCTCAAATTACTACCATTCCAAGTATTTGTATGGGAATTTCAACGTAAATGTCAACCTTGTTGAAGAAAAATGAAATGCATTAGCAAATTACAAACTACGGGTAAATGTCATTTGAAAGCTGAATTATTTGTCAGAACTGGATTCAGTTTTTAGATTTAGCAACAATTTCGAGGTTAGTTACCTAATAAAATTTGCAGGACAGATTTTGCTACAAACCGTGTAATTTTGACTAGCTCATTTGGTGATTTTACCAAAGATCTAATTATTAAGCATAAGCTGAAAAATTACACAGCATAATTTTCAGAATATGTTTTTCACATTCCTAATGTAAATATTGGCAAAAAGTGAAGGAGCTTAATTTTTCAACAAATTTAACAATAAGGTCGCTTATCTATATGTCTGGAACTTTTCACTTACAAAAACCTTATTCTCGTTCTGGGACCAGTAACATTTCGTGTGCAAATCATAGTAGGGAGCAAATTATTGTTGGATTGATTAATTGGATCTGTAAGCATAAAAATTTTGGGTGGACACATCCCACCCCCCCCCCCCCCATGCTTCTTCAGTAATGACGTAATTCAAAATAGCAACCTGAAGACCCTAAACTGGTTTAAAGTATCAAAATGAAACGTGCTAAAAGACCTAAAAATTATATAAACCTAACGTAATTTCATGTATCTCAGTCGTATGAACCAAGACCATTGATTATAAAAGTCATAATTAAACATCACAGCTGTTTTGGAAAGTAGCTTTAGTTTGCATGAAAATAAATTCAATATAACATTCTATAAGTTACGTTGGAAGCTTTCAGACGCTGTTTTGTCATTGATTTTGTCACACGGCGAGCCTTGGAGCCCGCGATCTCTATTCACAGAAGCTCGCAGATCCTCTATTTCGAGGATATTTTCTATACATATGTTGTCTCTGTTTATTCGGAGATCGTGGGTTAAATACCAGCGACCGACCATCCCAACTGAGGAATTTCCAGGGTTTTTGCTCCATCACACCAGGTAAATGCCGGGATTGTACCTTCAAATTATGCCCTGGACAAGACCTTCCAGCGTCCTTTCTATGCCATCCTGAGCTTTAGATGCTTAAAGGCCAGGAAAGTTCAAAACAACTTAAATGTTTCAATCTACAACATATCCCGTTTGTATGTAAACGAGTTCTTAGCTTGTGTGACTTTGAGTGTATCGTGCTTCTTTACTGTCTAGGTTACTGTCTTATCTGTTTGAATGTTTCTGTATGCACTATGTGTACTCTGCATACAGAAACAGCAACATCGAACAAACAGTTACGGTAACAAGAAAAATAGAACCTGGAGCCGAAAATGAAGGAGGTGCTACTACATATGCGTACGCGCATATACACACATACCGAGAGACAGAGAGAGTAAGAGAAAGTGAACGAAGGTATCATATGATCTACAATGAAAGAGATATCCGAGAGAACGAGGAAACCGCTGAATTAGAACAAACCATATTATATAAATAAGTTTACAGCAAGCGGACACTGATCCAGTATAGGTGCTAAAAAGAAACACAAACAAATTAAGAAAACATGTTAATACCTGAGAGTGTCCAGTTAACTAGTATGAATCTAAGGCTCGGTCTCCAGGCCTCGCATTTCACTATTAATAAAGTACGCGGATCTTGCCACATTTATACCTTCTTATCTATATTATGGCAAATACTTTATTTAAAAATAGATAGATTTTTAAATTGTCACAAATCTTATTGCAAAACACTAAGAAATAGAATTTCAAAACTATAGATATTACAGAGTAAATTATAATGATTAAATTATATAAGGATTAACATACGTGAACTGCAAAATATCCGTAAGATGAAACATAACAAACCAAAATTTATTGAAGATACGGCCATCTGGAAAGAAGAATAAAACATGGGTTTGTAGAAGACCTAAACTTATTACTGTATTCAGTACTTCTTCATACAGGTATTTTGATTAAGATACAATTATTCAATGGTCTTAATACTAATAATTTTTAATATTACGCTAAACAATTCGTCTTTGCTCGGGCATGGACTGGATATTTAAAACACAGACTAGTAGTAAAAGTTGTTTTCTCATTAACATTCTGTTTTTCTTCTTTATAGGTTTCAATACTATATATTATATGTTCATTCACACCCATAGAACGTAAAAAACAAAACGAAAATATTTCAATTAACGTTATACACTATAATAAACAGTTCATTTTTCTAAAAGCTTACAAATATTTCATTACTTAAAACATACACTACTCACCTTTATTCATAAAATGTATTAGTAAATCTACATGTAGAAGAACCAAAAGGTATTTTAAGAAATTAAAAGTCTTGTAGAAAAAGAAAATGCTTGGAGTCCCGACAACTTAACACCATGTTGATTACTTCCTTTTTTTTAAAAAAAAAAAAAAGAATTGGATTGTAGAAGCATCAAGTTCTTTAAAAGATTTTGCTGTTGTTTATGTTATATTCATGATTAACTAAAGATAAAATGCAAAGTTATTTTATTGTCCATTATCATAAATTATGGTTCTCGAAATCATTTACTATAATGAAGATAATAGCACGAAAATTTTGTTTTTATAGCACATAAGATACGGTAAGAATACTACATGAACTTCCATAATGGTATAGGTAACTAATACAATTTGTATCCCACAAGTTGTTTGAGCATATAGACAATGTATTTGTTTAAATTCATTTGAGTAAAACTTATTTGCATTTAAAGAAGCTCTGTGAAAGACTTTGCATATAAGTTTTTACTTTGGATGAAAGCACACAATGAAACAAAACAAACTCTATAACTGAATTTCATTTATGTCGCGATATACAAGTCAGTGTGGAGAATGTCTTCATATTGGCGTAGCATTAAGACAATAGACTGTTATGAAATAAGAAATGTGGCGTATTTACTTTCAAAGGTTTGCTTATGCTCGTACCTAAACATAGTTTTTCATTCTTTACCTGTAGTTTCTCTTTACGAACTCCACACTTTGATATTTCTTTACTTGATAAAACCAGAAAATTTTAATTCTGCGTCTATTTATGATTGGCAATGTATTAAATCTAGAATTCTGTCCAATGGCTTTTGTTCAGAATCTTTCTGTTTTAGATTATGTTAAGATTAGACAGGTATTGTACAGAAAATCAATTTCATACATTTCCTTAGCATATACAAATAAACTAAATACGTGAATGCATAAGAATGCATAATCCTCTAATATGTTGTTTATAGCATCAGTTTTGTTTCAGCTGTTGATCAAAAAAACTATTTAATCGGTCCGGAGCAAAGTGGTACAATTAATTATTTAATTATATAATTTGTACATTTTGACAAACTAAACATTAGATGTAAAATTTATATTTTCTTTCTACATCAGATAAAATGTGTGGGTGTATTGAAATCATTCTAACTTCAAACACATTCTAGAACTCCAGAGGTATCTGTCATTTGCCCTAGAAAATTAGAAACATTTCATAATGACTATGAATGTATGATTCCAAGTAGTTCATTAGCTAGCTGCAATGTCATTTTATGAACGTGTGTGAAATTCGACAAATTGTCTCGCTACGAAACAAATGCTTTAGATAAATTTCGGTGTCCATTACTGGTGCGTTTACCTTATGCTTTTCTTGAGAGGAGTTTCCACAGAAAGAAAAAAATTAAATATCATGAGTTAAAAATATAGTAATTTACTAGAAAATATTGAATAATTCTGTAATATTAACAATAGTAACAGTGAACACTCAAACTCTCAGAACTAAATACTAAAAATCATATATTCCTCATTCTATGTTTCTGGTTTTTACATTTAAATTTGTTTCTTCTCTTGGGACCCAAGCTGATAATATTTGAAACTTTGTTAATATTTTCTTATTTTCTAATACTTTCGCATCTATCGAAAACAAAATTTGCGATATTTTTGGAAAATATTGTAAATCAGCTGCGAGAAAAACCTGGTGCCCATTTGAAGACTTTCCCAAGTGTGACGACAGGCACTTGCAATAGAATATATATTTTATTCAGTGAGTTGTTTATAAATATTCGTTGCAAGTTCAATTCCGGTTCAATTAACAATATTTGAAATATTGTTGCATTGTAAGTTATCGTCATTAGCATTCTGCCGACAGCGGCAGGTCCTTCAAGAGAAGCTAAGGCCGCTCCGTTCATCTCGATATTGCGCTTTCTTTTATCTCGACATGCGGTTTATTCTCCTTGATACTTCCAAGGAGTTGGATGAATCTTATTCATCTTCCTCTCTTTCCCTCTACTATATCTTCAGTTACGTCCCTCAATATACAATCCTCTGTGCAGTCAATGTCCTAACCAGTGTATTTTTCTCTTCGCTAATGTCTCCAGTTTCATTCGTCTCTCGCCTCTTCTTTTCTTCAAGACTTTTTGAAACCAAATGATTTGGTTCGTTAATCTGTTGCAAGATACAGTATAGACGGAAATAAAGTATTTCAAATTACACAACAAAGTCATGTACGGAATTTGCACTGAATTTTACAGCACAATGTTACAGAAACAAATGGGCAAATAGTACAATACAGCATCTGATCAGAAACAGAACAAACAATGCACAAAATATTCAGTACATACGTTCCAAGTGTGCTCCGTCCAACACCAATTTTTTTACAGCGACGCTGCAAGCTGTCAAACGCGACTGCAGTTGTACCCCGTATTTTATCTCGTGAAATAGAATGCAACAAACCAGTGATAAATTCAGTTTGAGTTATTCGATATTACGAGGCACTGGATAACGGCAGACACGTTATCAGTATGCCCTGCAATAAACATCAGACGAGGTGATATTAGGTGAGTGGGTAGGACACGCATAGTCTGTTTATATCAAGATTGTGCAGTCTTGAAAGTGATGCTGCAAAGGCTGCAAGGATTAACAGTGGTGTGTGCAATAGCCCCGTCTTACTGAAATAATTATGCGTTAAAACATGTTCTTACAACCGTCCCGGCTGAGCCCCTTGGATTTAGGAATTGGTGATACTCATCGATAGCCCTTAGGGTCAAAAGAATTTGGACAGGTATCATTTGCTTCCCATTTATAAGGGTGCTCAGAAGTTGTAGGTACCATACAAAATAACGATCCAATGTCCCGACACATGACATAGGAGAGAAGAATGCATCATAATCATGGTGGCCATCTTGAAAGCCGCCGTATTGGATTTAGGTTGAGAATTTTAAAAGGGAAGGGGTTCAAGTAAAATCCTACATGATCGCTACGTGGATTTTAGTGGCATGGAAAAACCGACGATAACGGAAAAGCATAGTGCGAAAAGTCTATTAGATATAATTGCTCCAATTCTTGATAACGAGTGCTATGGACATACTGATGTGCAAATCGAAATGGAAGTGACTGTAATAAGGTTGACAAACAAGATACACAATCAGGGGCCGATTTCAATATTTATCAATTGCTTCCTCAGAAAGCAGATATTGGACTAATGAATGTAATGAAACGTGTTGTTGAAGCATATGACAAAGACTCCTTTCAAAAGCAAGTTGAAAGCGGCACAACATGTCAACAAGAAAGCTTGAGATAAAACAGTTGTCAAATGGTGACTGGCGTATGTTGAACATAGGGGCACACTAGAGACGAAATATAGCATAATAAAGAACTATATGCTGGACAAATTCAACGAAGCGAGAGCTCGTAAAGCCGCGGTTCATTGCCATGACGTTCGACTGTGGGCATTAGACAAGGCACGTGATCTGCATGTTATGGACTATAACACCAGCGAGAAATTCATCCGCGAATTCAAGCGAGGATATAATATATGTGGTATAAAAATTAATCGGAATGTGACACTTGCTCATATTCATCCCGACTTTCACTAGAGCCTTTAATGGAAACATTTCGTGATGTGTAAAATCACTAGTACGACGTAAGCTCCTGCCATAAAGAGCCATCTATAGCACATATCAAAGTGGTTTTGTGTATGTATTTGTGCCCAAAAGAAAATTCTCAACTTAAGGAGAAAAGGCTGTACATGTTACTGTAGATCATAAGGCCAAGACCACGCATTCCTGCACCGTAAACATGACCATTAATGCGGCAGGGAAGCTTGTTGGACCTCTACTCGTTGTTACCCAGGAACCAGGAGGAAGATTTCCGTCTCGTGTTATGTCTGAGCTAGAAGAACTGCCCTACTCCATCTTCTTATCATCTGTTCAAAGTACACAAAACAACTCGTGGATGCTGACTATGACAAATTGCATGAATACAGTTGTAATGAACCGATGCTATTGATTCTTGATTCATATGGAGGTCAAATTGATATTAACAGAGCGAAGCAAGTTTGGGCAGATATAGATGTCAAGATTATTACCCCAGAAACTACAAAGTATCTACAGCCATCGAACATGCGTTCGTTTTATAGCTACAAAGCCTTGTTTAAACATATTAGTGACCATTGAAAATTACATCGGGATAAATGTAACAGACACAACATAATCAGTTTAGATCTCATCTGTTAGATGTTATGAGGAAATACGCTTTTCAGAAGGCACTTTTACAAGATGAACACGTCGTCTTCCAGTCAGGCAAGTAGGTTTCACATCTCTTAAAACAGCCTGCATCCAATGCAATGGAAGTCCAGTACTAAAGTGTAGTTGGTGCAGAGATACGTTTTGATTCTCAGCGTATAAATACATCCGTTTCTCAGCGTAGAAATACATAGATTGCCAGTTCAATGATGACAATATATCAACTTACTATAACGCCCAACTACTTATTTAAATGACGCTTATACGAAAAAAGAGCACCATGGAAGGCACTTTTTCTACTGTTCAGATGAAATAATAATATCAATCTTTAGAATAAGTAAATATAGTATAAATTTAACCACACAATTGTCTTCCTGGAGAAATGCTAAATCAGCTTAATATCATATGTCATATAACTCCCTTCCCATTTAAAATTCTTAACCTAAATTCAACATGGAGGCTTTCAAGATTGTCGCCATGATTGTGATGTACATTAATAGGTACATTATCCCCTCTCTCTTATATTATGTGTCGGGACATTGGATCGCTATTTTCTAATTCATTTTTGTTTTATATGGAGTATCTTTCTAAATTTATGTATTTACACTTTCTGATCACTCTGTATAAATGGAGAGCCAATGATACCTACCCAGTTTCTTGCGCCCTAAGGGTTATACATAGGCATCACCAATACCCGGATCCTGAGGGGGTCATAAATGACTGCCACATTGAGAATATATAGTGGGATACGAAATCCGTACTATCAGGGAGGCCATCTCCTAAACAAATAAGCGTAGGTAAAACATGACTTCACATTTGACTTTCCTGAAACAAGAACACCTAAAATGATATGTCACATGACCCCTGTATATTTAAAATTCTTAACCTAAATCCATAAAGCGGATTTCAAGATAGCTGCCATGATTGTGATATGCACTAATAGTTTGCCTCTCTCTCCTATATCATGTGTCGGAACATTCGATGTTAATTTTTTCATTCCCTTTTGTTTGATATGGCTGTTACTACACTTCTGGAGCATTTTTCTTGATTAATGTACCCTGTATAAATGAGGAGCCAACGATACCTGTCCAGATTCTTCTGATCCTAAGGGCTATCGATGGGTATCGCCGATTTCCAGATCCAGAGGTCTAGTTAGTGGCTGATCCCTTCCTCTCCGGGTGCTTTTTGCGTTGGCAAAGCACTAACCCTGCTTGAAGGAATTTTGCAGCTAACAACATCACTGTTAGCTTTGTTGGAGAAGATTTCTGGTATTCTAATTCAAACAAGTTTCACAATCCCTCCACCACTTCGGCCACTTCCGTATGAGCGGAAATAATGCTCTACAGCAAATGCCTCCTAACGAACAAGGCCATTACGGGTGGCTTTTCACTGCACCTGTTCACTGCAAGAACTAAAGTCTCACTAACACTGCACAACTTTACTTTCTTAAAACCACTGACTGTGTATAGTGTTGACAAATGTCTCCATAGTTTATTCCCTACCAAACTGTAATTAGAACGTGGCAAATTTTAAATTCCAAATTTGAATTTTAGGCTCTAATCGAGAACATGGCAGACCAACGTACTTGTACCTGATAGCACTGATTAGCAGTCTCACTTTCAAAACTTATCGTCATCCCAGTGTTCATCCAAGTTTTAAAAAATGCACAATTATTTCTCTCTTTCCGCTTTTGGTCATAAAATTACAAAGTAAGTTGTTTAGTATAATAAACTTTTGCTTCAGGCAGGCCTACAGAGTCCATCGCGATTTCTATTCCTCAGAAATTAATCATTCCGATGTATGTTGTATCAGTATAAAACCCATTCGGGGTAAAGACGAGAGGGAAGCAAGAATTCTACTCGCAAAAGAAGTAATATCCATTTTGCGAGTTATTTTCCTTGTGTCACTTTGACGGACGTGTTTCCTTTGTATTAAAATTAGGAGATTTAGTATCCTTCCACCAAGTGACACAAGGAAAGTAACTCCCACAACGGATATCACTTCTTTTGTGAGTAGAATTCTTGCGTCACTCTTATCTTTACCCAGAAGGATTTTTTATATAATAACTTATTTTGTAAGGCTGCCTATTTAAAAAATATATATGCATAGTCTTCATACAAAAGGCTGATTTTGGGCTGTATCTTGAAAACGGTAACTCCTATCAACAAAAAAGCTTCGATTTACCCCAGCTTGTTGGGGCCGGCAATTGACCCCAGTACCAAACGAACCACTTTGCGCTAAATCAAAGAGACACAGAATCACGCGCCCTTTTCTATAATTTGTGAAAATTATGTGATTGAGCTAAAAAGGTCATAACGTTTGAACCTCTTCACCGATTTTGACGTGTGATACACCGTTTGAAAGGTATTGAAGCGTGAATTGCGATTCCGCAAGCTTCGGCCGTCTATATGGTGTGTAGTAAGTGTTATCACAAGAAATTTGAAATTTTGATATATTTTTTTCATAACGATCCAGGGAAGTCCTACCGATCCATTTTTTTCTGTCTCTGAGTATGGTAAAGTGCTTTCAAATGCAACTTCAAGCATCAAAATCGGGCTTATAGTTTGCTAGATCCGAAATTAGCTGTATATATGTGAGTGCAGCTAAGCCAAGTCCAGACATGGGTTTGAGAAAACGTTGTTTGCAAAATGTTTCCATGTTTTGTAAATGCTTGCAAACATTTGGAAAACATGGAAACATGTTTCAGTAACATTGTTTTCGAAACAAGTTACTAAGACGAGCGTATCGCTGTCGGAATTTTGAACGGAAGTTGCGTCAAGAACAAAGAGTATAAAGATACATGACCGCACCTAACGTTACCTAACCTCCATGTTCGTATGGTCACTAATTTAAGATAATCTACGAAAAGTGCAAGAAAACAATTATTAATAATACATATAAACATATGGAAATATATTTTGAAAGAAAGAAAGTGTTAACCCAGCCGGGATTCGAAGCCGGGCTCCTTCGTTTAACAAGTCGACGCCTTAACCACCAGGCGTCAGTTAGCAGCCATTTCGAAACGCACGTTTCTGTCGTGTTACTAAAATGTACAGCACAACACACATGGGACATTTTCAAGTATTCTACAGTTGTCAATTCGCAGCAAAACAGATGTTCTTCGAACAACGATATATTTTGGAGGTTTCAATAGACATGCGCGCTTATCACTAATAATTTATCTTCCCATAAAAAACAATGAGAAGGCAATACTCGGTATACAGTGCCGCTCAATATGGGGCCAGCCAATGTGGAAATGCTTCGTAGTTTCTGTCTCTTGTCTTCACTCCCTCGCCAATAAAGCAGTCTCAAGCTCCCTCTATTCTATTCTGTCTCTATGGCCAGGATTCACAATTTGAAGTAAGTAGTACTAAAATGGCACTTGAAACACAATACTAATGATATTTTTTTACCCCTTTATGAATATCTTCCGGTACGAATTCATACTTTAGGTTACCGATTCCATTCTACTACTCTACTATCATAATTCATTTTACACATTATGATAAAAAATACTTATTTTCAGTGTTTGCCATCTTATTAATTTTTTAACCCAAAATAATAATTGAATAATTAAAAGAAATTTTTAATAGCAATTAGCAACTAATTATTAAAACAATTTAGCAACACTGTTTATTTAATCACGTGACCTGCTACCTATAACCGAAGTTTGATTCCCATCTAATAAATTTTTGAAGCTGGATAAAACTAACTAACTAACTTATCTTCAGACTACATCCGAATTTAACTTGCTTGTGTTCCAGTGATATTATAATTTTACAATACGTGTTAGCAAATAGCGCTTTAACGCAGTATTTTAACATGGGAAGATAGCACTATGGCTACTAGCTCCGATTAGACCGTAATCCCCGCCACCTACCGTCGTTATTATAAATTACTTGATTATTACCGCGTAGTAGGGTAACTCAAATTAGGAACTTTTGGCTCAAATTTTGGAATCAGATATGGTTCATTTTTATTATCAAATTTAGTTCCTTTTATTTTCTTTTACGACCTTGTTTTTTAACCGTATAAAATAGCATTATTTTGTAAAACACTACGAGCATAGTTTGTATCCTACCTAACCCAATGAGGACACATGGACAATTGCAAGTAGTCTCCTTTCCAATGGAGCGACATTTTTCAATTTATTTTCAAGATATGAGGGTCTAATGGTTCCTGTCAAAATTTTTGTCACATCTTCATGAAACTTCGGTTATAGATAGATTATGATGAGAAACGACAAGGGGTTTGTAAGGGCAGATTTTCCTATTTATTTTTGCGATATTTTGAGCCGTTTTCGAGATATGGGCACCTAATGGTTCCTAACTGTCAAAATTTTATCGGATCACCACCAAACTTCGAAATTAGATAGATTATGATGAGAAACGACAAGGGATACATCAGGGGAGATTTTTCGATTTATTTTTGCGATATCTTGATCCGTTTCCGAAGGATGGGACCTAATGGTTCCTAACTGCGAAAAATACTTATAAAGAGGAATTGTTTTATTTCGAGGTTACTTTCTATTTATTAATTTTAAATCATTTTTAATGAAAGTGTCAAGCAAACCAGCTTTAGACAGCAAATTCTTGCAGCGTCAAGTTACGTATATTTTATTATTTATTGCTTGCCACATCGAAGAGAATTTAACTACTAAACTACTTCCAGTATTTTTCTAGTGTTTCAATCGAAAAATTTAGTGCAAAAAGATTATTTGAATTGAAAATTTACTAATATTTGTTATTATTTTTTGAAACTTAATGGATAAAAAAACTGCTTTTTGTGTGTGTATAATATAAATTTCAAGTATTAAATGTAACGGTAAAAATTTAGTGCAAAGGAAAATAATTTCAATATAATACAGTATAGGTTTTCTTCCCTCCAAAAAAATGGAAAAAGTGACTTACGAGTTTTGCTATAAATCTAAAACCTTTCACCGCGTCATCGTATATTAAATTACCAAAGTGTGTGGTTGTCAAGAAAGTAGTTATTAATATTCAAAATAACGATGAAAAGTGCTTTTTGTGGTGCATCACCGCAGCATTATATCAAATTAATGATAACGCTTTTCGTGTTTCGAATTATGTATCATATGAGAGTGAGTTTACATAAGCAATGCGTAATATAACCTTCCCAGTCGTTTTAACAGATATTGGTAAATTTGAAAAACAATAAAATGATCTATAACCCAACACTAAATTAGCCATTAATGTGTATGGTTATGATGAAAACAAAACATTCTCTCCTCTTTGCACAAGTGATTTAGTATTCGAAGCACAACATAAGCAGATTGATCTCTTGTATGTAAAACAAAAAACAACTCACTACTGTTTAATTAAACATTTTTCGCGTTTAATGTGGAGTCAAACCACAAAACATGAACATAAACATTATTATTGTAGGAGGTGTTTATCATATTTTAATACCGAAGATAAGCTGTCAGAACATATTAACAATTGTAAGAAGGTTGAAGCCATAAGAACCATTATGCCTAATCTGGGGCAAAGTGTTAAATTCCGTAAGTTGAAATCATTGCTTCAAAACGATGTAATTATTATTACAGACTTTAAATGCTTTTTAAAACAAATTTCTACCCATGGCCCTAGCACATCATCATATACTCAAAAGGTTCAGCCTGTAGTTTTGGTTATTTAGTTTGTTGGCGCGATGATACACCTTCGAAACCTTTTATATATAGAGGCAATAACGATGCTGAAAAATGTCTTTATCAAATAGAAAACGAATTAATTCATATTGTTAATAAGTTATTAATTATGAAACCACTTTCCCCAATGTCATCTCAAGAAATAAAACAATATAATGAAGCGATAGTGAGTAGTGTTTGTGACTGCTATTTTACATCAGAGAATTATAAAGTGAGGCACCATAACCATCTCATAGGTAACTTTATTGATCGTATTTGTAATAATTGCAACTTGCAAATACAACGGCAAAGAAACATTGTGTCAATTTTTCCATAATCTCAGTAATTATGATGCACATTTAATTGTAAAGAAATTAGGGTTACAACCAGATAAGGTTAAACTAATAGCACAAACAGAGGAGCGTTATATTACATTCACTAAAATGTTTACGTTTGGTGATCGTAATATCGAGTTAAGGTTTCTAGATCTATATAGGTTCCTGCCATACAGTTTAAACGATCTAGTGGCAAAATTAGATTCTAGTCAATTGAAACATACACGAAAAAATCCAACACAAGACATTAATCTTCTTACACGTAAGGGTTGTTTTCCATATGAGTGTCTTACTGATGAAACAAGATTCAGTGCAAAGCAAATACCAAATAAAAAGTATTTTAATAATACATTAAATAACACTGTATGTAGTGAAGAAGATTATGCTTTTGTAAGATGTGGCGAGAGTTTAACTGTAAGACTTTTGGTGACTATCACGATGTGTACTTAAAATTAGATGTATTGATAACAGCTGACGTCGTGCAGAATTTTAGAATCACATGTTTTGAGGCATATGGATTGGACTTTGTTCACATATACACAACCCCTCCAAATGGTATGGACCGCAATGCTCTATGAGACCAAACAACATCAGATCTCTTATCAGATGTAAACATGCATCTGTTTATAGAGCATTATATTAGAGGAGGAATTACTTAATGCACATTACGCCATGCCAAGGCAAAAAATGTCTACATTCCCGAGTATAAACCTGATGAAGAGCATTCATTTTTAACGTATTTGGATATGAATAATCTTTATTGATCTGCCATGGTTGAAGCATTACCCTATGGCAATTTTCATTGGGAATCATCGCCATCACCATGTAATAATAGTCAAAAGATATTACACTACCCAGAACATAGTGAACTTTCTTTGCCGAAGTTGATCTGCATTATCCGAAAGAGTTGCATGATGCGCATCAAGATTTCCCCATGGCTCCAACAAACGAAATTCCTCCTCACGGTAAATGCAAAAAGCTCCCGCTTACACTAAATGATAAACAGAATTACGTAGTGCATTATCGACTCTTATAATTATATTTACGTCACGGTATGTAACTTCGTCATGTACATAATATGCTATGGTTTAATCAATCCAAATGGCTTGAAACATATATTAATAGCAATACAGATCGTCGTACTGCTGCTACTACAGACTTTTACAAATTAATGAATAACACAATTTATGGCAAGTCTATTGAAAATATAAGAAATCGAATCGAGGTATGGTTTGACAATGACGAAAAAAGTGTAGAAAGCGTGTAGCTTCACCGCGCTTTAAATCACGAGAAATTTAGTATTATGTCATATGTTGAAGAAAACAGTTACATTAGATAAAGTTAATTATGTAGGAGCAGCAGTGCTAGATCTTTCGAAGTATTTTTATGTATAGATTCCACTACGAAGTCATGAAGCCAAATATAACCATACCCTACAATGATACTGATTCCTTTTTATATTTCATTAAAACAAATGACTTTTATAAAGATATGCATGATATGGTTGATTATTTCGACACCAGTAACTACCAACAGCCTAATACACATAACCTTCCCTCAAAGAACAAAATGCAGCTGTGGAAGATGAAGGATGAGTATAAAGGATTACCGATTAGTGAGTTTTTTCGTTTAAAACCAAAGATGTATGCGACACAAGATGTAAATCATAAAAGTAGAAAGAGAGTCAAGTGTATACGGAAAAACGTTGTAGAGCAAGCTGTTTCATTTGATGATTTTAAGAAATGTTTATTTTCAGAAGAGGTGAAAAGGAGAGAACAACGATAAATCCGTTCAGAGAAACACGAAATTTATACTGAAAAGGTAAATAAAATAGCCCTTGATGCACATGATGATAAACGATGTATTTTAGATTGTAAGATGCATACACTACCCTGGGGGCATTATCAATTAGTCAATGACACAACATGCGATCAATGCTCATTTTAACGTTTCTCTAATCTAATTTTGTTTCTCCTTTAATGTTAATAATTATACTTCATGTTAATCATTAACTTATTGAATTCTTTTTTAAAGTTTTATATATGTATTTGTGTGTTATTTCATGTTCATGGTGATGGTTTTTAATGAAAATTTGTATCTGACATGTTGATGATGACAATGTATCTGACCACCGTAACTATATTACTGAAGATCGATGGATAAATTAACTCCTGATCACTTGGCATATACGTGTGTTATTTAGTTTCTTTTCTGGTGCAAATATTTAATGTGATAAAAACTTTATTGTTACTTTACGTTATAATTAGTTTATTTTAACATGCCAACAGATTTATTTGGATACCCGCGATATAAGTCGCATGGACATGAAACATTATCTGATTCTCTTTCTGATATTAATGAAAATCGATTAACAGTACTGGATCAAAGGATTAAAGTAATAAAGAGTGAAATCAACACACCACGAAATACGTTATCTTCAAATAGTGAAACGGAAATTATAGAAGCTTAACAGTATATACTAGATCTACTTCAAAAAATTGATAATAGATTGAAGAGTGTTATTCTTATGTATTCACAGCTGGTAAATAAAAATTATTTAATTGAAGTTCAAAATATTATAATGACAATTCAAAATGAATTAATTAATAATCTGAATAAAAAGCTTACAGAGTTACAAAATACATTTAATAATCTTCAAACAGCTGTGAATGCATTTGAAAATGTTTTTCAAAATAATACCTTGCAAGAAGATCTTCAAAAAATGCAAGAAGTTATTTCCACTCTACAAAATGAACTTAAAACTATTACTGATGAAAGAAATAAACTTGGTGACGATCTATTCAACCTACCTGTTTATAGTGATGTATCTGAAATTAGTAGAAAGCATGGTGAGTTTGAAACAATAATTAATAACATATAAGAACTCACAAATATTCAAATTGAACTAAAGAATCTACAGACCGTTGTAAATAATATTCTTACCGAGTTAAGTTGTTTACAGGAAGCACTTGCAAAGTTAAATAAGAAATTAGAGGGTTTTAATCTTCCTATAGATTTAATTAATCTTCAGCATGGTGTAAGCAATGTTCAAAGTGATTTAATTGAAATTCAAAAGTACACACCGAAACAATCAGATATTGAGAGTATTCGTAAGCCTTTAAGTGAATTAGCTACAAATCAAAATCAAAATGAAATAAAATTAAAATTAACTCCTCCCCAAGAAACTATTAACATACTCCCAACTTCGCAAGAAGTAGAAAGAATAAAAAGACATTAAGTAATATTCAAACTGTAATCGAGACAACAGAAAACCTCCATGAAGTGATAGACAATATTAAGATTCAATTGCAAAACATTCAAACTAGTATATCATTCCTTCCAACGTTAGAAGATCTTTCCGTTATACAAGAAGTGTTGACGAGCGTTCAAAATGAAGTTAAAGAAGCAATACATGAACATTCAAAATTCATTTCCGTTCACGGCGTTAATGAAATAGTTAGCGGGTTAAAGGATATGTTGAAAGTTTTGAGAATACCACATTAACACATAACACTCTCATTGCTGATATTCAGAAACATATTAGTGATCTAGAAACAAAATAAACTTCTGTGACTAATTCTCTTAATAACTCATCTAAAAACTATGCTGCCATTAAGGACTTTCGTAATGTAGAAGCATCAATAGCTCTAATGCCTACAGTGACTCAACTTTGCGAGGTGCAAACTAGTATTAAAAATTCCATATCGATAACAGACTTTAATTCTAATAACGATAAAATAATGAATGATATTGTTGCGAAACTGAAAGGGCTAGAAAATAAGTTAAAAAGCGATGTGCATATTGCCATATACGCTATATCTAATGAATTATTAACATCAATACATAATTTATGTCGTGTTCAGTTCTGTAAAATTTATTCAATACCTAATAAGGAACGTGACTTCACGCCTGGAAATGTTAGTGGTAAGGTATATCTCTTTGATATGAATACACCCTGTTTCGAAATACCTTTTTTGGGTAACCAAGAATTACCGGTTTTCATTGGATTATGAAGAAGAATAAAGAGTATCCTATTGTTGATATATATATTCAGCGAGCGGTGGGAATTTATTATTAGGAATACATGAAGGTAGTAGAGTCCCAGATGCACCATCTAAAGATAAAATTGTACTTCATGAGTTTGATGTTGTAGAAGGCGATGTGCTTGTAGTTCGATCAGATAAATTTTCAACTGGAGAATACCCAATAAGTATTGATTTGATCTTTATCGCTCAATTGATTTCTCGATCTGAAATTAGTTCTCAATA
The DNA here is from genome assembly GCA_022664845.1 of Lepisma saccharinum. NCBI lineage: Eukaryota > Metazoa > Arthropoda > Insecta > Zygentoma > Lepismatidae > Lepisma > Lepisma saccharinum. The sequence goes on from JAGDQP010022297.1 coordinate 22,839, forward strand.
GAATGTTGTTTTTCTTAATTAGTTCTCAATAGAATGAATAGTAGAGTAACTATTGTTGAAGAACTACACAAGCCTGCAAGACGGAATTATAGACGAATACCTGTTGTAACCAAGGGTATACATGATTTATGGCAAGCAGATTTGGTTGAAATGAACTTTGGAAACTAGAACGACTTAGCTAAATTAAATAGAGGATATTATTTTCTAGTTTTTATCGACACTTTTAGTAAGTATGCATGTGCTGTACCAGTTAAAAAATAACCCAGGGAATGTAGTTACACACGCGTTTCATTCAATACTCAAAGCAACACACCAAGCAGCAAAGTATTTGCAAACAGATCGCGGTAGTGCGTTTTATAATAAAGAGTTTTATAATTAATGAAGAAACATGAAGTAATTACTCTTCATACAGTGATAAAGAAAGCTAGTATTGTTGAACGTTTTAATAAAACATTACATAATTTGATGTGGAAACAATTCACACTGCAAGGTAATTACAAATGGTATAATATACTACAAACACTAATAAATCAATACAACAATAAAAACGCACCACGGTGAAAATAAAAACCATCGCAGCTGTGAAAAAAGAAAATTATCAGAAATTAATATCAACGATCTATTCTAAAAAGTATCAGCCTTCATTCAAAGCGAAATATAGGGTAGAAGAGTATGTTCGAATAAGCAAGTTTAAAAATGAAAGAGGCTTCACTAACAATTGGAGCACAGAAATATTTGAAAATAGCTACTGTTTTAAGACTGGTTCACCTACATATTATTTAAAAGACGAGCGCAATGAGATTATTAAAGGTCGTTTTTATGAGCAAGAACTAATGAAAGTAAACTAAACACCCATATGTATACTTAATTCAAAAGGTTATACGTAGAACTAAAAGCAAGGCGTATGTTAAATGATTAGGTTTATCTTCAGACCATAATTCTTGGATTGATCTCGAAGATATAATATAAATAGTTTAAAATGTGGAGTATTAAGAAACGACTTTCGCTACCTAATCATTATGAAAAGTTGAATGGTGAACTTCTTTCTAATAATATTCGTTGCTTAATAATAGGTACATCAGGTTGTGGAAAAACAACATTAGTTATTGATAATCTCATTCTAGCTCCAAATTGACTTTATTGCAATAGTAGATACTTATACGTATTCTCTAAAAGCTTAGAGCAACCCAAGTATCAACAACTGCAACACATTTATAATGATATAGAAGAAAGATTTCATTATCAGTTGGCTACATTCAAACCTTCTGTTATAAAGTTAGAAGATTGCAAGCTACGGTCTGTTATTCTATTTGATGACTCTATATTAGAGGATCAGAATGAGGAGCGGAATTACTTCACACAGGGTAGACATAAAGAAATGGATTGTTTTTACTTAGCCCAAACATATAGCAAATTCCGAAACAATTTATTAGAGATAATGCAAATTTATTATGCAAATTTCATCAAGATAACACGAATTTAAAGCATATTTATAATGAGTTTGTTGTTGCTGATATGTCATTTAAATTTAAGGATATTTGTCCTATTGCATGGAAGGAACCTTATGGCTTTATAACAATCGATATGACGAGAAAGTCAAATAATTGAAAGTATTGAAACAAAATCGATCATTTCTTTATAATCGAGTGATCGTTTATGTCATTTACGTTTTCAACGTATAATGATTAATTAATGTATGTATGTTACTTTTTTTCAAAGCAGATATAATATAGTCTTTTGTAATGTCAAAACGAAAATCGAATAATATTGAATTACTAAATATCTTAGCGAAACGTTTTAAAGAATGGAAAGAGAGTCACCGTAGCTATAATGAAAAGAAAAACGTCAAGTGAAACCATTGATTGAGGCGATTGAAAGTTTAGGAAAAGAAATTAAAGAGTAACCGATGACAACAGAAATTTAATTACAAAACTTATACCTGTAGCACAACAATATAAATAATTATCCAACAGCATCAGAAACATCATTTGAGAAACGGTTATTTGCTTCACCTAAGGCATTGCCAGAGACTAAAGAAACGAAAGATGAAGATGATGAAGAAGAGAAAGAAATTCAATTAGGTCCATTAGCAAGTCGATATTTAAGTACTAATAGGTCAGATACAGATGAGGTGTTTGAGTTGTATTCTATTGATATAGATGGAGTAGTGCAGTGGAAAATTGGAAGTTATAACATTTTCTTTGATAATGATGATTTAATTATTTATAGTGAGAGTATGATTGCACATGATCCATCAGCACCACTCTATCAAAAAATTAAAGGAACAGAAGGTTTATGGGAGTTAATAACTTGTAAGCAACCAGTAGATTTCACTGGTGAAAGTTATGAAACTAATAAGAAAATTTTAAAGATGACAAATGCTTTATATCAGAATCATTATCCATCCCAGAATAGAGTGAAATCAAGCTCCAGCGATAAGTACAAGACGTTAATTAAACATATTTGGCTTGAACTGAAAACTAAAGGTGAGGGTTGGTTTAAATGAAAGGAAGCAAGGAATGGGAATTAGGCGTACAAATATGCCGCAACAATTTATTTGGATGGATGATGTAAGAAAGTTAGTAGATAGATTATTATCGCAGGTGAAGAAGCAGCTGGGAATAATAATTTTTATAATGAGAAAGTGGGTATAATGGATATGGTTTCGTCTCGTTTATCTAATTTTATTGTTTCGAATTAAAAGGGTTTAGGTTACCTCATAAAGATAATTCATATTCTTCTACCAAAATTTTGGCAGACTGTTGAAAGTAAAGGCATAGTGAACGATATTAGTAATAAATAACCCTTTCAACTACACCTCTCAGGCTATGAGTTCTGTGGTCCTGGCACACGTTTAGATGAAAGATTAGCGAAAGGTGATCGGGGAATAAATAGATTAGATAAAGCATGCCGAGAACATGATATTGCCTCTAAGAACTTTAAAGATCTATCAGATAGGCATACAGCTGATCAAGACTTAGAGTTTACAGCTTTAGATAGAGTTGTTAGCAAAGATGCTGGTTTAAGTGAAAAATTAGCTTCATTAGGAGTAGCAATGGCAATGAATGCAAATACAAAAAATGGGATGGGGTTTATAGATTGTTGCATTTTTTCTTATTCAAAACGCAGCGTAGGGCCTGAGCCGTACTTGTTGAATAAATAAAATTTAAAATTCATGAATATAATATAGTCTTTTTATATCTTGAAAGCAAAAGGTGTAAAATTTCAAATTCTGGCACAGGAATTGAAGTCATTAAATTTTAAAAATATTTTTAATAAAGCACAACTTGCGAAGAAGCAAAAATATTTAAAAAGGGTCATCATATGGCTCTAACATTAAGTCTAGCTCAGTTAAAGAAACTACGTAATCAACCGAAGACAGGTGATTTCATATTTACAATTCCTGCTATTGCTGCATTGGTCTTGCAGGTGGTTCAGCAGCTATAGCTAAGGCGGTAATCGACGCAAAGAAAAATAAGCAAGAGTTAGAAGAACTAAAGCGTCATAATGAGGTTATGGAATCATCAATTCTAGCTAAAGGTAAAGGACTTAAAAGAAAAAAGAAAAAAACTCCTGAAGGACTTAAACAGAGTAAAAATGCGCTCACTAATTATGATATCGAACGTATAGCTAATGAATTAAATATAACCAACTTTAAAGGTGTATACATGTCGGATAATTTACCAGTTACACTACCGTTGAAACAAGAATGTGCTGTTGTTAACTTAGATCAATCAATTAATACTGGAAATCACTGGATATGTTATTGGTATGATAATAATAAAGCCTTATTTTCGATTCTTTTCGCGGAATACCCCCCAAGTCTTTGATTGAATATTTAAATTCTAATAACACAATAATTAATAATGCCGGATTCAATATTTTAATGATGTAATTTGCGGTCACTTATGTCTTAAACTATTAAAGATTATATCTGATGGTTATAGTTTTCATCAAGCTATTAAAAGATTGAAACTTGATCATCTAATGAATAATGCATAAAAATGGTATATTATACAGTCCTTTTATATAAAAAAGTAATTGATTGTGTTGCACTTATCGGGAACTGCACCAAATCTTCGACTGAATATTCATAATGAAATTGATAATCAAAATTACTATTTGAAAATTGCCCTGACTGGATTCTATAAATATACTATGTACCCAGTACCAAATGTAACAAAGATAGCAATACCTACTTCTATACAGGAGAAAAACATAATTTACCACCGGGTCAATATAATGCTTCAACATTAGAAAGAACACTACCCAAAGAATTGCATCTAAATGAAAATCATGTAACTCATCACATGGAAGTTACACCATTTACAGAAAATTTTAATGTGGGAACTGTTGGTAACTTATTAGGTTTCAAGAATAATACCGATCTTAAGCCAGAAGAGACTCATATCGGTCAATTTATTCCAAAGTTCTTAAGTATTGAAACATTTAATATACACTGTAATTTAGCAAAAGGTATGATTATAGCAGATGGTGAATATACCAGGTGTATGCATAAGCAGTTTCCGACTTACCTAAGAGATGGCGCGAGCAAAAAGTACGCAGCATATTCATTTGACACATACGTCATTTTGTTCGTCTGAAATTACACTACAAACACACACAACTTGAGTCCGCCAAACACTAACGTCTTTGTTTTATCGTTCAGTCATCATGTCGAAGTTTGTGCCTGAAAAAGAAGATTTGTGGCACGCATTGCTCTTCTTATTTAATCAAAAGAAAAAGGCTGTTGGAAGTCATCGTGTGCTGGTAGAAACATATGGTGAACACGCTCCATCGATTAGAACATGCGAGACATGGTTTGAACAATTTAAAAGTGGTGATTTCAATATGAAAGACAGTGCGCGCTCTGGTAGACCACAAAAGTGCGAAAACGAGCAATTGCAGGTTTTATTGGAGGATGACCCAACTCAAACTCAACAGCAATTGGCAAAAGCATTAAATGTGTCACAAGAAACAATCAGCAGCCGTTTACGGGCAATGGGGAAGATCAATAAACTGTGTAAATGGGTCCCACACGATTTGAATGAATGTAAAATGGAAAATCGCAAAGTCACTTGTGAAAAGTTGCTTCAACGCCACGAAACAAAATCCTTTTTGTATCGAATTGTGATGCGCGACGAAAAATGGATTTATTTTGAAAACCCGAAGAGGAAAAAATCGGGGCTTTCACCTGGCGAAGCCGGTCCTTCAACACCAAGGTCATATCGCTTCGGCAAGAAGACCATGCTTTGTGTCTGGTGGGACCAGAGCTTTATTGTGTATTATGAACTCTTGAAGCCTGGCGAAACCGTTAATGCACAACGCTATCGCCAACAAATGATTAATTTAAATCACGCATTGATCGAAAGACGACCGGAATGGGCCCGAAGACATGGCAAACTGATTGTGTTACACGACAATGCGCCGTCTCACACAGGAAAACCAGTGAACGACACCTTGAAATCGCTTGGATGGACCATCCTTCCACACCCGCCATACTACCCAGAACTGGCGCCATCTGACTATCACCTCTTCGCATCAATGGGGTACGCGCTCGCAGAGCAGCACTTCAACAATTTCGAAGACGTTGGAAAATGGCCCGACGAATAGTTTGCCGCAAAAGACAGGTAGCTTTTCTGGCATGGTATGCATCAACCTGAAAGATGGGCGAAATGTGTAGAAGCCGATGGCCAATATTTTGAATAAAACAAAATTAATTTCCCTTGAAAATTACGTGTTTTCTTTACCACAAAAACCGGCAAAAACTTATGCATACAAATGGTAATCACGAGGAAACGAATATTATAGCAACATTTAAACCATTCACGAAATTTTTAGAACCATTTGCGTATGAGCCACAATATCCAATATTCTTTCCTATACAAGAGAATCATATACGTTCTATTGAAATAAGTGTTAGTAATTAATTGCATGAATCAATTAGTCTTGGTGGTGTGATAACAAGTGCAATTCTCATGATTAAAAATGATGAATCTTAAAAAATCTATTTTTTTATAACAAGAATGACAGTAAAGCAGAATATAATAGTTGTTTTTTAAGCTGGAATTTACTGAAAGCTATGAATATCAATCTTTCCCACTACATCGTTGTACATTTAATAACTTGAATGAAGCAAGTAAAGACATTAAATTTGAAATCAGTTCCGGAGATGGATTTGTGCACCCGTACTACGGCGATTTAAACATCAAATATGAAGTCATTGGAAGGGATGCTGTAGGAACCTTTACTGCAGGATCAAATATTGAATTAATAGATAATTTTGTTCCATATTTGTTTTCGCATTTAGAAGTACGTAAACATGGTACTGTAATTGATAGAATTGATTATTCAGGAATCACATCAACTGCTATTGCCACATGTCGATTATCAAAGCCTGAGCTTGAATATTTTAATTTAGGTGGATTATTTAATGATGCGAAACTTCCACGGAAAGAGAATAGTGTTGTTTCACTACGTTTACTGTTTAGTTTCTTTAGTGATTATAAGGAAATTATGTGGAAGTGTGGACTTCGAATAACATTTGAAAGAAGTGGAAATAATGATGTTTTATTTTATCGCTGGAAAACAAAGAAAGCAAATGGTGCTTTAGATGATGCAACGTTAGCTCATCCTGCTAAATTAGTGATTACTTCAATGGTACTGAGAATGCCAATTATCGAATATGAGAGAAAATAAGCGATGAAATTAAAAGCTGATATCCTTCGACAACCTCGAATACCAATTGAATTTCTCACGTATCAAAGTGTTCAACGGCATGTTTCAGGTTCTTATTTCGAATTTGATGTAACAACACAGTTTAATTCACTGCAATTCAATATGTCCGATTTTGTAATAGTTCTTTTTCAAACTACTCGTGATGATAATATTCAGGAGAAAGATGGTAGTGAGTTTGATACATGTAAGATTAAGAATATCTATTTAAAATATGCTCGTAACGAAATCTTCCTTCGTGAGAACTTAAACCTGGATAATACAAATGCAGATTATCTTAAAATGTACGATAGTTATACCATTTTTAAACGTGTAACACAAAAAATACTGATATGTTTTATTCTCCAAAAGAGTTTATAGAAAATCGTCCAATGTATGTTATTAATACAAGTAAACGAAAGCAAGTTGTTATTAACGAAAGAGTCAATATTAAAATTGTAATGGAGTTTGAAGAATCAGTTCCTGAAAATACCTTTTACACTGTGATACTTATAGCACGTCTCATATATTTAAGACGTAAAGAGTGAAAGAGTAATAGAACAATTTTAATACAACTTGTTTATGTTATTTAATAAACGTATTTTCTAAGAGAATTATGGCAGCAAGGAACCATTAGGTGCCCATATCTCGGAAACGGCTCAAAATATCGCAAAAATAAATCGAGAAATCTCCCCTTAAAAACCCGTTGTCGTCTTCCTATAACCCAAATTTGGCCATGATCCGATAAAAGTTTGGCAGTTAGGAACCATTAGGTGCCCATATCTCAAAACGGCTAAAATATCGAAAAAAATAAATAGAAAAATCTCCTCTTACAAACACCTTGTCGTTTCTCATCATAATTTATGTATAACTGAAGTTTGGCCATGATCCGATAAAATTTTGACAGTTAGGAACCATTAGGTGCCCATATCTCGAAACGGCTCAAAATATCGAAAAAATAAATCGAAAAATCTCCAGATACAAATCCCATGTCATTTCTCATCACAATCTATCTATAATCGAAGTTTGGTGGTGATCCGATAAAATTTTGGC
>JAGDQP010022298.1:1248-30605 GCA_022664845.1 Lepisma saccharinum
CACTAGTGGATTGAATATGGCTGTGATTTATTATATTATTATTATATATATATATATAATAGCTTTGCCAACGAAAGTTAGTACAATCAGAATATCAGTTTTGATACGTGTGTACTATGATTACACCTACATTCAACAGCTACCAAGTGCTCTCTTCGTGTGAAACGGATCAAGTCAAGCGTTACTGTGTTATTAGTGCGAACGGAACATCAGTTTGATCTGCAATCTACCAGTGTGTTCAACGATTCTTCAGACATGAGAAAGAAGTGTTCAAGTGTAGGAAAAGTAAAGAAGAAAAAAATATATGATTAGCGAATCCGATAAAAGTTAGTGTTGTGTGCGTAGTAGTAACTACCAACTGCTCTCTTCGTGTGAAACGGACCAACGTGTTATTGTGTTGCGAACGGAATTGTATTATATATAGTTTCTTTCCCTCCCTCCCAATTTTAAAAGGTTAGTGCGACCAAAATATCAGTTTTGATACTCGGAGGCGGATTTACACTTCTGCCGCTTAAGAACTAGCGACAAGTTGTCGCCCCCCATCAGTTACCCCGGTCCCACTTCCTTTCCACTCACACTTTCTTGCCCTCAGCAACAATACCTCTCTCTCTCTCTCTCTCTCGGTAATACTTAAGCATACGGGTTGCCTAGAGAACCTCCTTACATTAAAGACACCCTTGTACTCAATCTTCCAAACCCTACCATATAATTTTTTATAAATCATTTAATGTTAAAAATAACGTTGTCTCCTAGAGCTTTGAACATTAGGTACAAGAAAATACGTAACGTTGATCCACAAAAGGGTGTTTCGATAGAAAACAAAAGGGTATGTTTCAAACACTTCATTTGACTACAATAAAACAACTTAGATAGAAAAAGAACTCTAACGAGTTAGAAATGTTCTGGTGGAAAATATAAGTGGGCTTTGGCAATTAAAAGAATTTCCTTCGTGAAGCAGAGTTTAAAAGTAAATCTATTACATCATCAAAGTCCACCTTTTTGGGTATCTCGGATTCGATAGTCAAAACTTACGCATTCCTCAAACGTTCCTCAGTCATGGTAGATCTTGTGTAGCTTTTCAAGACGGAGAACGACCTTTCCGCTGAGCAATTGAATCCAGGGAGTGAGTGTCAAAAAAGTTTTAGAGCTAAGTCAACGTAAGGGTATGAAGTTCGTTCTCGTGTACCACCTCGTAAAGTTTGAATACGGTTTTTGGACGTTTATCCAATCCTTAAAAAAAACGAAAACACTCGTTTACAAAAACTTCCGTAGTTGTTATATCTTTATCGTAAAAAAGTACACAAGTTCTATTGTGTTCCTTTACTGTGTTTATGTCAGCGTCTTCTTTACCATCGCTAATTAAACATCCAAACAACGAGTTGAGTATAGTTTTCTTTCCATTTCGTTACTTAATGTGTCAATGATTGCAGTTAATTGCAGAATTTGAGTTAAGAAGCGATATTGCGCCCCAATTAGTCTTTTAGAACGGCTGAAATCCAGTTTTGAAATGTCTTGATTTATTCCATTGGGCTCTTGAGTTTTGTCATTGACAGGATAACAAAACAGGATCAAACTCAAAATCTTTGTTATACTTTTCGGAGTGTTCTGTAGTGCTCTTCTGAGAAATTAGAGAACTGTTGTCTAGCAGTTCAGTATGTTTAGGTTCACACTCAATTTTCGAGTCTTTGGATTCATTCACCTCTAGTTAGTTACAAATTCTACTGCATTATGAGATTTTGCAGTAAGCCGTAACTACACGGCTTAGGTTCACACATGTTCATTACTGCAATAAATATTCACCACGGGATTCTATTCTGAGCAATATCAAATCCTTACGATTCAACAAGGCCAGCTCCTTCTGCTGCAATGCATTGTGCACTCTTTGCAACTGCTGTGTTTCTTTGCTGTCTCGTCTGAGGAAGGAGCCATTTCTGGTCAGGGTGTTGACATGTGATGAGAAGTGGGTCCTGTACGAAGCTCCATTTCGCCGTCATCATTGGTTAGCATCCCATGAACCGGTTGCAAAACAGCCGAAACCATCACTGCACCAGATGAAGGTCGTCCTGTGTGATTGGTGGACTGCTCGCGGCATCGTGCATCGGGAACTGCTACCAGCTGGTCAGAGCATCAATGCAACTGTGTACTGTCAGCAGTTGAGCCTTGTTCAAGAAAAACTCTGAATCGCAAAGGGGTCCTCCTGTTACAGGACAACGCTAAGCCCCACGTGGCTAGGATGACCCGGGACACCATTCTACGCCTTGGATGGGAAACTTTATTGCATCCGCCATATTCCCCGGACATTGCACCGTCTGATTTTCACCTGTTCCATTCCTTGGACAATCATCACCTTAGAGGACGCCAGTTCAAATCCCTAGTAGATGTGCAAAATGCACTTGATACCTTCTTCGCTTCACGGCCCACCAAGTTCTACCGCGATGGAATCCATGGCCTTCCAGAACGTTGGCTGAAGGTCGTCGATGCTGATGGGGACTATTTTTTATTTTCCAGGTACGTCTTAGGTGACATATCGATGTTCGAAGGTGGTGGGTGAAAAAGCGACAGAACTTTCTTGCTTACCTTATAATTTCATAATACGAATTCAATAGAAGTCCAATTTTCATAAATTTCATATCTGTATTTTCCGAAGGGAATTCAGTTTGATTTTGAGGAAAAAATCAAAAATTCAATATCAGGAAAACTAAAAGGAACGTATGTTGGAGTAACATCCCATTTTCCTTCAAGTTAAGATCTGTATACTCTGGAACGTTATGAATACGAATCTGAATTCGAAAACATTTGACTTTCGAAATATATGATAGCTGCAGCATCAAAACGCCTACATTTTTTTAGAATTTCATATTTTAGGCTTCCAAATGGCGCCAAATTCGATTCAGGAATAGAAAACAGTTGATTTTAAAATCTGGAATAGTGCCATATCGAAAGTCAGACGGTGGCAGTCCTAAACGTATTTATTTAATAAAACATATTCACAGGCATTACCGACTACGGTTTGCTCTGCGCTAATATATATCTGAAGTTTAGATTGATTGAATACAAGTTGTTGAAAACACAACAGTAGCCATCATTATCTCATCATCATTGTATCCTCCTACTCTTGATTTATTTCTCAGTTTTAAAGCTCATATTTTACTCCAATACATATGAATTTACCAGCAAAACTCCATAATGAAGTCGAAATCTTTCGTTTGAAATTAAGATTTCTTTTAAAATTCATATAACGAATCTGAAGTAGTTTGTTAAAAGAAATATTGCCATTCGTGAAAGTGAATATGAGAATTTCTTACGAAAAGAAATACTATACATTGAAGTGCCAAATGAATTGGCACGTCTACCCAGTAAGAATGAGGTCCTTGATGACTGTGCGGGTCGCCTCGGTATGGATTTTGTCAGGTGTCAACAGAACTACTGAAATAATGCTAGCTGTGCCTACTGAATGGCAAGTAAGAAAGATCTTTGGTTGGAGAGTAGTGCATCCTAAGAACGAATAGACTATTAGATTCCACATATTCTCAGAGAAGTGATAATTGATTGCAGTCCGGACACTTTAAAATTGCTCAAGTGTTCTCAAGTGCTCGTAAATTAATTATAATTCCGCTTTCGTATTATAAGAGAGCAAGATCAGTGCATCTGAACCGAGAACTTCCTGTTTTTGTGGGAGGGCAGAAAAAAATATTTTTCCCGTGATTGCCGGAATTTTTATTTATTTCTCGCAGTAACCGATATGAACAACTATATTTTTTTGGCAATTCCGTACAAACAATCTCAGGTTAGTGCTGCAATTATACTTGTCATTAATCTAATTACATTTAAAACAATAGCAACTCAAATTAGAGCTCACTGTTTAGACATTTGGAAAAGTTCTTTGAAATATCCCGTGAAAGAGAAATGTCAGTATTTGGAATTATCGGTCGTAATCCTTGAAAAACACCGAGGAATTCCTTTTACCTTATTGGAAGATATATTCTCAGTTTCGGTGTGATTTGCGCACGCGCAGAAAAGTCTTTCTTATCGTAACAACAAGTCTAATTTTTAATTTATATTTACAGTGCATGTGTTACGTAAGAAGCCCGGACACGTTATAGCGCATGCGCAGCAGGTGAGCAGATTTGTGACTAGCGACAGGAACATCACATCCTGTCGCAAGTGGTGAGCAGGAGCTCTATAGAGTCTCATAGTATTTGCTGCCGCCATGATGATCGCTTACATCACAGAAATATAACCACCTTCTTCTAACGTTTTACTGTTAATTTTTCTTTCATGTTTACTCCTTTTGGTTAAAAAAAAAAAGCGATAAAAGTTATACAATCAAGGAGATTCGAACTTGCGACCTCACGCTCGTGAAAAAAGAAACTCTTCCACTTGAGCCGCCCAGTCTCGTAACAACGAAAAATATTTGCTGAAGTCGAATAAATATAAGAATTACACTAGTTATATCTATAACGTAAACATACTTATCCTTAGGTTAATATATTTTATTTCTAAATTAGACGTTTCGCATTCTGTCAGTTGGAAATTGTCAAAAGTTTTGGGAATTAGACTAGTTTTAAGAAGAATAGCTTATTATTTAATTTCTTCTTCTATATCACTGTCTGTGAAAACTCACGACTACTAAAATAATAATAATAATAGAATATCCTAGAAACCCGTAGGTATTATGCACTGTTACATTTCGTAAACTAAATCAAGGGTCAGATAAGGATATTATAAATAACATTTATACATATAATGCTCTGATACTTATTGAGAATTTGAAACGTAATGTGCATAAGTAATTTTAAATATGGATTGGATTTAGAGATTAGAAGTGCAATTGTTTGGAGCACATACATTCATAGAACCTGTTGCTAAACCTTACATGAGAATACAGGTTTGAGCACATATTTAATGTCTCGTAAAAATTAATACACAACACTTTTCCGAGTGTCTACTCTTTATGTAAGAAAGACCATTCCATCAACAATGAGAGAATACAAAAGAGAAGAAAATCGGGAACTACAAAAGCTAATAACCCGTTTTGTATTCGATTTTTTTTTTAATATGACTAGGGATGGGTGGAGATTCGAACTCAGGACCCTTCATTCCACACGTCCAAAGCCTAACCACTACGCCACGAGGGTGTTGTGCTCTAACACTTTTTGATTACTAAATCGTTGATTGAAAGTCTTCACTTCGAAGGTTAAACGAGATGTTTTGTCTTTTTACCTTTTTTTCGGGGGAAGATGATAGTTTGTCACATGATTATACGGCGCATGCATTACGTCTGGTACCTTTGTTGGCGTATTGTTTCATTTGAGTCAACATTTCTCTGTTTTCAGTTTCAGATAGTAGTAAAGATATGGACTGTTACGGCGAGCGAAAAAAAAAAGACCTTGTTTTCCTCTAAATTTCCCTGTGAATTTCCCTACGTTGCCAAATTTCTGACTTTTTGACTAGGAAATTTTTCGACAATTTCTCAATATTTAGTTTTTTCTTTCTAGCTTCCTTATTAATTAATGTTTTTGTGGCATAATTTCAGGAAATATTCGTGTTTGCATTATTTACAAGTAAAATAATTAAGCGAACGCCAGAACCCAAGGAGAAAAATATTATTTGTCAAAAACTGTCAAATAAAGACATGCGAAAAAAAAATTGAGCATGAGTGTACATTTATTTCTATAAATCTCTCTAGTAGAAAATTTCGACTAAAATGTTTGTTTGTTTTTTGTATTTTTTTTATTATTATTATTATTAACACAAATTATTCATTCAGTGTAAACATAATTTAGAAATAGCAAAACTTTAACGTTACGCATACCAATTTCGTATTTGTGGTATAACATGGATCCGTTTCCATAATAGAAATATTTTCATCTATCTCATTTATTGGGATTCTATAGTTGCTAATTAAAGTTTCTTTATTACTTTAAAATCGTAACGTTTTTACATGCTTTTCTTTAGTTCACAATGGTTAGTGGTGTCCTCAAATCTTGCAACGTTAATTTCATTCATTTCCCGACGTCATACAATGATTAAAATTTGCATAGCGACGTAAGTCGGATGACAATACAATATTATATTGTTACTTTAATATGTTTATAAATTTTAAAAGCATATTTTAATATGAACTTCTTTATCCTAAAATACATACGATATCGAGTTTGACTGGTTGCAGAACACGTTGTTAGGATTTGGGTCACAAAACATTATCTTGAGAAAAGTATCCGAACACCGAAATAACTCGAAAAAATAAAAAAAAATCTTTTTAAAGATATACTTTTAACAATTCTTGCTAAAAAAAAAAAAAGTACAAATTAGTTTTGTTTATGCATGACTAAAAAGAAAAGCATGGGGCACGCCAAATGAAGAATTCATAAAGTGACTGTATATAAGAGAGCGCACCATGCTTCTCTTTTTAGTCATGCATAAACGAAATTAATTTTTACTTTTTAGCAAGAATTGTTAAAGAAAAGTAAGTCTTTAAAGAGCTTTATTATTTTTTCTCTCTATTTCAGAATATTATTTCTAATCTAAACTCCAAAGTCCAAACTAACAATGTAACAAAACTGTGTTAAGATCATGTTAATATTCGTGTTCTTGTACTGAAATCGGAAAACCTAGGTACCCATTTCAAATGGGTCAAAAGACGGCAAGTTTTTAAAGTCGTCTTTCGAGACGACTGAGACTAACATGTCGAGACCAAGACAAAGGCTGTCTTCAAAAATTTGAGACGAGCTCGATACCATCCGTACTCCTTACATCCAACCCTTCAATCACGTATCACTTGCTTTGTTAGATTTCGACAGTTCAGAATGGAGATTAAAGTTTAAATTTCCTTTCCAAGAGTAGAATCTGAAGATGTGTTAGGATATTTCGAATGTAAATTAACCTCTTACTTACTGGCATCTTCTTGGTCCGTGAGTATTAAAGGGTGAAAAACTTAGCAGATTGTATTATCTCATAAATAATATATTCAATATTATATAATAAATACAAATAATCTAAATGTCGCCTTAAAACTTCACGCAGAACCAGTACTTCCAAGAACACTTGTACTACTGAGTAGTGAGTACTGATTCTGGAGCAAGAAACAACAATCAAAATTGGAATGAAGTTTATTCCAGGTTTTAGTATACCTAGTTCGATACTGTTTCCATCTTCTGTTCACGTGTGGAACTTCTTGAGCTGATTATCCAGAGAAGCTCGCCATCCTTGATGCCCCAGTGCTTGACCCTGATGTGTTTTGCTTGTTGCTGCACTCAGAGATAAAGGTTCTTTTCCCAGTCAACGTGCACGTGTAACCGATCATCCGGAGAAAGTCTGCCATTGTTTAAGAGGATCTACTGATGCGTCATTTTCCGTTACCTAAAACGAGAGCAGTTGTGTACTTTCGAATGTTAATAACTTCTAAACTAATAAACATAAACTAAAAACAATTTCATCATTGCATTTGTGACAAGTTTCTAATTCAGTTTGATGGTTTTCAAGATGGCAGACGTGTTAGCGTAAGAGGTAACATCAATGTTTGATTAGCTTATGAACTATAAAGGTATATTTGACACTGAATAATTTTCTAGTGCATTACCTGTGGATAACTTTGACCGTGGTTTAATGTAACGTGTAACAGCTGAAGTTCTTTGATAATTTCAGCGCAGTGTGGCATTTAATTCAGTGTGTATTTATCCCAGGTTGCTGAAGTGTTGTAGATCTGTAGAATATATCGATCCGTGGATCAACGTACTGTTTTTACTTTCCATGTATTTCTGTGGTACTTTCCCCAAATTGAAAATTAACATTCGTTTCTTCGTTTCAGGCAATGGAGGCAACCAAAGCTTTATTAAGACACAGCTTGCGCGCCAAACTGGACGCTGCTCTTGAGAGTGAATCCCACTTGCTGATACAACACTGGTGTAGTTCTGAATGTCAGCGGAGCTTTAAACGCTTGCTAGAGACTGAAGACATGGCATTGCAGCGTCAGAGGTTGGATGCCTGACATAACAAATGCTGTATATGGTGCTCTGTTTCCATGTCGAGCTCCTGATTTAGGAGCAAAATGAAGTATATCTTTGATTCTAGTTCATGTAACTTGTTAACTGTGATGGTAAGACCCAAGTGTCGATGTATGTTATGCAACCTGTACATTACGTGGTGTGAATGAGTGTGTGTTGTGCATGTGAAACGAAATGAACTCTCGTATATACTGCTTCTGTTGAACTCATTTAGTAACAGAAACGTGAATTAGCAAATGCACTTGGAAAATGAAACGATTCGTCATAGTAGATTGTCACGTGGTTGTGTTCAGGCAATGTGGGAAGGCAGTCAAATGTCTGTTCCGTACTGTGAAAGGAGGTGCCTAGAGTTTTGTAAGTAGACGTGAGTGACCTTAATTCAAGTATACTGCTGAAAAGCGAACGCTTGTATTTCAGGGATTGAAATGAATGATGTTACGTCGGTTCGAGTTACTGACTTGTGGTGCTTTGTTACGGATATTTCTTAGATGGAACAACTGTGTACATATATTTTAGGAATATTTTTATTCTAGTAAGATAACATTTGCAGAACAATAAAAGATTAGTGTGATCGAGGCTACTGAATAATAGTATATTTTTTCGCCACACCATCAAATGCTAATGCTTAATGCGTATGTTGTGTTTTTGAGTGCTCTTTGAATTTGAGCTCTCTGTTTCCATACGATCTAAGCTTATAAACAGCTGGTATCTGTATTCACAGCTATCTAAGTTGAAAGTGTGCTTTTCTTGTTTTTTCTATATTTATTTAATTAGTAAATGTTTTTTCTATAATTATAGTTGCAATAGCAGAAAAAATCTATGAGAACGTTTTCCGTGAATAAATATCTCAGATTTGTTATGCACTATATTATTCAGTTATACTATTTATTTTGATCTTCGTAGTCTTCCCCGTATCATATGTATGTATATATATGTGTCTGTATGCAGGTAACTTGTGCAGTCGTGCTGCTTTTACAAGCAATTACGGTGACCTCTCAATTTCAATATGCTGACTTTGCTCCAATTACGAGGTTTATTGGATGTAGATTTACTTGAAAATTTAATGCATATTATCTTCTGTAGTGATCCATGCAGCTCAATACATAATACAACTTAAAATATATTCAACGTAACGTACAATACGTGTAACTAAAATCTTAAGCCAGTGTAACTTTAAAGTAAAATTGATAGTTAATGCACAAGTGCCAGAAGCACACAACAAATATTTACCGTGAGTACAAAATCAGTCATGTTAATTAAAAATTATCTTTTTTTTTTCTTTGTCAATTTCCCAAAGTATTCAGTCTATCGTAAGAATGTTGAAAATCTTTGTAACATGGGGTATAAAGTATTCACGAAGATCACATGCTTGTCCATTCAAGTATTGTAGTCCCTTATATACAAGGAAATATATTTTTCCGTTGATGTAAAATTATGACAGAAGTAACATGTTGAAAACGGCAACCGAAATCGACGTGATTATTTGATGATAAAACATTTTTTTGCTTATTGTAGGATATATGAAACCTAATAATGTAGTTTTTGTATGAATTTCAAATTGAGGTTATTAGTACTTGATTTTATGAGAATTTGTGTTATGATAGCATTTTGTTCCGCATTTTATGCTGAATGTTATTAATAGTTTTTGGCTCTAATATTTATCGAGGGAGGAATTTTTTTGACACTTCTCTGAAATTAGTTACAAGTAATTTGCAGAAATCTGAACAATGCGTATAGTGTGGCGTGACTTAATTGTTAAAGCAAATTAAAAATACAAAATAACTGTCAGAGTGTGTTTATTTAAGTTAAACACTATTCCGTGCTGCAATCTATCGGTTAAATAACGTACCAAAATAAAACAGATACATATATGCAGTCGGTTTAATGACCTTATCTTTCTTTGATTGTTTTACGTTTGCCACTATTACCAGTAGGGTAGAAAGCTCGAGAATAAATTTACATGTAGTGAAGAAAAATGAATTTTGGTTAGAATGAATTTTTGTGATATATGAATGTCCTTAGTTTCACTGTCAATTTGGGCGAGTTCCAAAAATAGCCTTAAGTTTCTGGATGAAGGTGAACGTTGTAAGACATTGTTAGTTTTATGTATTAGAGTGCCAATCAGTAATGAGAAAAGTACGGTGTATAAGGTAAATTTGGTTCCTTTCATTCTCGTCTGGTTATTTGCATTTGAAGCACAGTTAGTTGTTCGCTGCTTGCTGTTTGTATCAAAGAATCGGCAAATTGTTTAGTGCTCAAACTAAGTAATTTATTTTTTTACAAAACGTTAACTTGTCAGCTGATAATTTAACAAATTTACAACCCAGAAGGTTGTCTTTCTTTGTTTCACAATTATGATGTATAAAATCTGTAGAATACGTGTCCCACTGTAATATTTTAAAGCAAATATGAATTTGTGTTATTTTCAGCAAAACTATTCCGTATTGTGGAAAAATACAGCAATATAATTGTTTTTGTATGCTAGCGGCTTGTAAAATAATTTGTAATGGTATTAAAGTAATGGAGGTCGTTGAAATGCGTATCGGATATGCAGTTTGTCTACGCTTTTTTTTAAATCTTAAATTTACGGCATTGATGATGCGATTAAGAATGTTCGAAGTGATGGAAAGAGCAGTCTTAATCTTCATCATTTATAAACGTTAACGTGCAAAGAAGAGAACGTGGATTACTATTTACAATTTTGTAAATACCGGAAGTTCCCTTTTATGGTATCTGTTAAGTCCTCTGCCGAGAAAAGCACTGGCATATAGTTTTGAACATCGTGTAGAAATTGTATATCTACTATATTTGTTTTAAACGGAAAATATAGTGTACATAATTGAAAATCAGATGTACATTTGTAAGGCAATGACTTTATTTTTCATTTTGAAAATATAAATCCTGTATGCGTGTTCCTCTATGCATTCGTTTTTGTTTTGTTTTTTCCCCACGGTATACTGCTGGTACTGACTTATTAAGTGTATTCGGTCTGTCAGTGTGATACTTAAATCAGCTTTAATGGTCTTATGGTCTAAATGAATTTCTTTTCAACCAGATTACTGTTGAATGTAGTTACCACTTTCCCCTAACATGTTTGGCATAGGTACCTGGTTAAAATGTATTAATTGGTTTCAGTTGTTTATTTTCCGCAAAGTTGTTATTCATGCCTGTGAAATTCTTCACTGTTAAATCAGCTTTCATTCCTCCAATACAGAATATAATACGTAATAATCTATTTTTAAAAGAATGGACCAATGGTTCTGTCCAGTTATTATTAGTATATTTTTTTCCTTGTCGCAATGAAGGTAGGACATATCAGATGTGTTATTCTTGCGTTACCTTGATTGTTAAAAGTGGCCTTCGTCCTGCATATGCCTCCATCATTCATTGAAGTCAATAGTGTAAATACATGTGTTATTTAATAAATGAATATAGTAAATCTTAAATTTTGTCGTATTTGGCCCTTGTCGTCCACTTATAATTTCTACCAACTACAGTCTGTAGCATTTTTGTCGAACTGGAAATTTGTTTCTAAAGCATAACTAAGTTGTATTTGAATAGATATGATGAAGACTCATTTTTATTCACAATTTGTTGAAGCTGTGTACTGGCACTGAATGCCACAAGTTTCTCGGCGCACTATTGTAGATAATAACCTAGATAGTGGTAGTAATAAAGGATTTGTACAGAAAAAATATCCCTCTACACCACAATCAAATAGCAACAATTTTCTAACTACCGTACTACTAGGATATTTTGTGTCAATTTGCAACGTAAGATATTTGTAGGATGTCTACACTTTACTACAAAGTAAGTTCAACATTAGTGGCAATACTATGCACTTTGCTGCAACATTGGTAAGAAATAATTTCTCCCTGTATAAATTACAATATGTGGCATTTTTGTCAAACTTGAAATCTGTTTCTAAAGCCTAACGAGATCGTATTTGAATGCAGATTGGATGTGGTGATGACTAATTTTCATTGACTTTGTTGAAACAGTCTAATGGAACTGAATGTCAGAAGTTCCTCTGCGCTATGTACTTGCTATCTATTGCACATGATAACCGAAGTATTGGTAGTAATATAGGATTTATACAATATATATATATATATATCCATCTACGTCACAATCAAATAATATTATTTTAAAACAAATATTTAGTGTACCAGTATTAGATTTGTAGCGGCTGGTGTTTGGGTTTTCCCCCTCGACGAAAATCTTCCGAAATATCCATCCAGTCTTCTGGAATATGAACGACCATGGAAAAAGGATATTCTGCGGATCTGAGAAATCCTTCCCATTCTCTGGATGGAAATTGCACAAATCGATCACTAGTGGATACACTATATTTAGAAACTGTGAATATCAAGAGTTTCGTCAAGTAACTTTTTTTTTTATGTCAGTTTGTTTTAAATTACCGTCACTCTCAAAATGTCAGCACTCGAACTTTGATCGACTAACTGTAATCAGCTGACTTATTAAGAAATGTTTCTCTGTACCGTAATGTTTGCTTTGTGTGAATTCACTTTCCCCAGCTTTTGAGAGGAGTTAATGCCGCCTCAGCTCAGGTTTTAGCGTCACGCTCACAACTGGCTTGTACTATCTCTGACAGAATGCCATTATATAATAGCGATATATGCATGATAGCTGCCAGGTGATGTTTCATTATTTAGTCGACTCTTGACGATAGCAGGCTGCAAACTACATTTTTCACTTGAAGTCTTTTTTTTTTTTTTTTTTTCTGAACTGATATCACTGTCATTTCTTAAAGAAAAAAAAAATCACTTTGTTGGTTTACTGTTTTGTAGTAATTACACAGGCCTGTATTTCTTAACTTCATGTCTGGGTTTGGAAAATTTTAGGTGATATTTACTAATTCGACGACGCTGAATTCGAAAATAGCATCCGTTTCTCTCCGGCACGTAAGGTTTCTTCATAATCATTGATTTGACTAAGGCTAGTTTTAAATCTTATAAGTAGCTTTTATTCATTGTAAAACAGCAACAAACTTATACTTAATACAAATCAAAGTAATATTTAGTTCAGTTCTTTATGTTGCTTTGAAAATACGTTTGGTTCTCTTAGAGCAAATAAAATCCAAAATAATAATTGGAGGAGGATCGACACTACAGTACAATACACAACGTTATGTTTCAGACACTACATTACAAAATATACAACACCAAATTACATATGGCGTTATGCTACTGTTCCGTCCCTCCCTACTCGAAATAAATCTAAGATTTTGTTCACTTAATATCTTGAGTGTTGTTTTGCCTCAACTTCGAACAATTGCCTGACAGTAGATAAGAAGAACGCACTCACGGCATCATGATTTATACTATCTTTCACAATTTATTGGTTACTACTAAGGAACACGTAGAAACATTAACAAAGGTGTTTGATGCACTTAAAAATGTAGAAATTGAGTGTAAGAAGGGCCGCGGTGGTTTAACGGTAACGGTAAGAGTGCTTACCTCTACGCTTGAGGTCCAAAGCCTGAGCCAAAGTTGCCTTAAGGCCTTAAAATTCAAATTCATTTGAATGTAAGAACTTCGAAGTGGTTGTGAGCTTAGTATTGGCTGTGCTAGACACAAATGCTGCTGTTGAAAGAACCTTTTCAAATTGTAAATGATATGGATTTATCACAGGAATCGTTTTGTAGCAGAAACGAGACAAGCAATTGTTGTCAATTTTCATTTTCAGGATCTTAGATGTATACAATTTCATAGTCTGTTGTTAAATAAATAATCTGGGAACTCTTGCCAGATATTCATTCCTCAGAAAAATACATGGTAAAAAGCAATGTTTCTCTTTCTGAACCCAGTTCCTAAGATAGTGTAGATTGTTAAAATATTCTTATGTACGTTTGTATCAAGTCGATAGTTACGACTTAATTAAATGTCCTCCTAGCAGTTCTTACGAGTCGCCGTGGCTCAGGCGGTAGCATTCTACGAATCGGGCGACCCGGGTTCAAATCTTGGCCAGGACGCTGGAGACTTTTCTCGCAGTGTTCTCATTCCTGGCGCTCTGAGGTGCACTCAGCCTCCTATGAAATTGGGTACCAGAGTGCTCATGATACTCCTGAGCACCTTGGGAAGGTAAAGGCGGTCAAATATGGGACTGACCACCCCACCTCTTTTCGTATCATTTGGCGATAATGTGTGGTGCGCTATCTCCACATCCTTGACCGCGTGCGTATAGCACAGGGAATAGCTTTTCTTTTTTATCTAGCAGTTCTTGGTAGTTAAAATACTGCTGTTCACAATTTAAGTGTCCTGTTTTGTCCCTTTTTTATGTCTAAATTTATAAAATGTCCCGTTTTCGTGTTTCAAAAATCTGGTCAGCATAGTCTAGAAATATGCTTTAAAATATACAGCTTACGTCATTCCACTTCAGATAATGGATTTTAATAACACAAAGCGAGCAAATACGTTTAAGTACTGTACTTGCTTATACGAATGTTGAATTGCATCAAAATTATATTTGCTTTGTTCAGTTTCACTAAGTTTGAGTTTTGACTTCATTCCAGCCTTCTAACATTCTAATATACTTCTCCCCTGTTCAGTTCCAACCACCTACTACACTTGCCTGCCACAGAGGGCATCAAAGATTACAGGTTCATTCAGCACTGCTGCCTAATATCACTTAAGAGAACTATTTGGAAGTTCTAATTAGAAAATAAAACACAAAGATCAGCGAATGAATATTTAATTCATCAAAGTATTGTCCACTTTTTTCGGTGATTTTTGTCCATATTTCTGGCAACTTGAAAATCTCGTCTGCGTAAGATTTGGCTGGCTTGGAGCGGAAAAAGATGATCGATGTGCTGTTTGACAGCGTTGGAGTCACGAAATGACTTTTCTTTCAAAGAGTTTTGTCGGAGTCACGAAATGACTTTTCTTTCAAAGAGTTTTGTAGAGATCAGAGCAAGTGCAGGGTTGTCACAGACCTGGAAAGTCAGGGAAATTCTTTTAAAAGTACCGTGAGTTAGGGAAAATAATGTAAATTTAAGAACAGGTCAGGGAAAATCTCTATCGCCAATTGTAAGGAATTTACCGATTCTTTTATCAATGTTGCAAAGAATCTTATGTACTTCTTCGCTTACGACTAATTTTTAAAAAGATTTGTCTGTACTTCTATATAAACGATTGTTAACATTTTGCATTATATAACAGATTGCTTAATACTTATGGTTAGGAAATATGGTGTGTTGATATTTTGTATGTTCTTTAAATTCAGAATAATGTCATCTAAAAAGGTTTGTTTTAGTGAACAGTGGCTTGAAGAGTTTGTTCCTTGAACCGTGAGTTTGCTGGATGGTTTAGAAGAGGTCCTGATAAATTTTACGCTTTCTGAGATATATAAAGAGTCTATTGATCTTTTGAATATGAGACGAAGGCGATAGTTTCACATGCAAGTGTCCAAATTCATAAACGATTAATTAGCATAAAATCGTCACAGTATTTTATGAATTCCAGAAATGTAAACATTGAACAAGAAGATGAAAGGAGTACTTCAACCTCTGTGGATTATACTGTAAAATCAGGTAAAGAAAATTACGATAAGAAGTTACCAGCTTGAAACGTTCCAAGAACTTCTTCTTCTAATGTGACTCATGCTTGAAAGTATTTGAGCTTTGAAGTAGTGAATAATAAGATATTTCACAACTTAGTGATACATGTCTTTTGATGTTTCGTGACAGTGTCGCAGCCTCTAATTTTGAATTAAACCAAACAACGTTTCTTTACAAATGTGCACGGATTTGCTGCATATTTAGATCATGAGCTGAAATACAACTCTAGTCCGCTGTGAAGATTTTGTTGTTTGCTTTGTTAAGGCTTTAAATAAGATTATGCGAATGGACCTTCATGTATGCATTAGATATTTTGACCTAGACAAACACAGAGCTCAATCACAATATTACAATAATGCTTTTTTTCTCCTCGAAAAAAAAAACTACTTTTGATCACATTTTAGAGAGTTTTAAAGGTATCTATGGATGGACCAAATTTACCCTAAGTTTCTTGAAGAAACTTGCCGATGAAATGGCAATAGAAAATCCTGATGGCAAACAGTTAATATAGATATACGTGGATTACATGCCACTGATGGAACCATCAAAACTGGAATGCAAGAGTTATTTAGATGTACATTTATTTCTCGGGGATTTGTATTACATATTCAGTGTTGCCTCAGGTAGACGAGGTGATTACACTTCTATTATAGAAAGTACGTCTTTTCTGCTTATAATGCACAACAAGATGGCTTGAAAGAAAACAGGAGATCTTAGAAAGTTTGTTAAGAAAGCAAATTAAGTCTGTTCTAGGTCTTATAAATGTGTTCAATAAAATATTGAAGATCCTCTTTTACATTCTAAATAATTCTGGGAAACTAACCTGAAATTTTGAAACTAAACGTCGATTTCAAACTGCAAAGTTTTTGAGGAAGTTGAATGACCGAAGTGAAGTCGAAATTTTATGTTTTTGTGAAGAACGTCAAATTTTAAGGATAAAAATGATTGAAAAAATTAGAGCGAATTCCTTTGAAGTATAAAGTAATAAATGCTTAGATCCCACTGTTCAGTCAATATCGAGTTGGAAAATCCCGAACTAGTTATTTGTTAGAAACATTTTGCACAGAAGACAGGATAAGTGCAACTGTAACTGAGAAGGCAAAGCAGCAGTATTATCATCTTGTGATGAAGCCAAAACTGTTGTATCTGAAACTAAACATTTCAAAAGCACGAGAGCTGAAATAATCGGTTCTAATCATACGTAAACAGAAAACAGGTTGGTCGATTTCTATTCTTCCTAAAAGATAAAAATATAGAGAACCGTGCTAGGTAGGTAGCACTTATGTCAGATGGAAGTGCAACTGTAGAATCCGGATTTTCAGTGAACAAAACATTTATGGTAGAAAATCAGAAAGGATGTATTTTCGCTAATTTGCAACAAGTTTGCACGGGAATTGATTCTAGCTTGATACATCAAACTTTCTTTTATTAGTTGAAAGTAAAAGTTCTGCTAACGTGAAATCGCAAACATGTTACGTGTCAATTTAAAAGCAGACTTGGTGTAAGCGTGATAGTGCTACTTATCGTATCCTGCGTGGGTTTGTCTATATTGTAGAAAGGTTGTACAATATATGTAACTACTGTAGCACAATGTCTATTAAAAGGAAGTGAGGCAAAAGAAAATACTACAACTAATACTGATATTATTTAGTAATTTGTTAATAATTATTCATCTATGCCTTAAGCCAAAATATGTCAGAAGACATTTTGTCATTTTAACATGTGTAAAGATAAAGTAACTTACGTCAAGTAAAATGTGCAAGTCGCGATGTAAGCTAATCTAAGGATTTCTGAACAAGTTTTTAAATTTCAGTTTTCTGAGTTGAATCATTTATTAAACTGCCTATATTCTTGTTATAACACTTTGACGTTCTCTCAAGAGAATAACGCTCTTGGAAGAATACTTTTATGGCTCGATAACGATTGAAGATTATTTGCAGAAGTCACGGCAAATTAAGGACGAGAAAAATTGGCCAAAAAGGAGACAGGTGATAAGTCAAAAAGAAAAATTAAAAGGAGAAAGAAAAGCTTTGAGACTAAAAGCTAGAACGAAAACAGGTACTTAGAAGAATTAGTGAAATGAAAATAATGTGCAGCTGGAACATTATTTGCACTTTTTGTAGAAATGTTTTTGAAACACTTGTACTTCTGATTCTGGTGAGTCCTGAGTGAAATACGATTACTTAAACACAGAATATTAAACATACAGACATATTCGCGTGATCACAGCGGAAATAATTAGGTCATAGAATTTCGATATTTCCCACAGCATAAAAGAATATTAATGTGACCTCTGTGGTAAGACTTTTGGTCAGAGAATTGCTCTAAAAGTCTAAACACACATTTGGTAACTCCCACAAGTATAAAAGTATATTTGTGTGTGTGTGACTACTGTATTTAAGTAAGTACACAGAATATTTTCCGAAAAAAAAACTGGTAAGTATAACTTTTTATGAAGCATTTGTGTAAATTTCTTTGATAAAAATATTAGGAATAAGACTGTTGTTATAATTTCATAGCTTGTCTTCAAATTCATCTTTGTGTATACAATTTATTTGGAGTGTAATACTGTGCGTTGTTGTCTTCTTTCTCTCAGTGTTTTCCCATCTACGTGGGGTCGACGTTTCTGATGATAAGATAAAATAAATTGTATGGGCGGTAACAGCACTATGGGCGTTTCTGATGAGTCTTCTTTACAAAGCCCTGTTCTGAACTTCCTTTCTCTCAGAGATCCATAAGATTTATCCATTTCCTCCTTGGCCTCCCTCTACCACTCTTGCCTGCCACTTCTATTGCAATCACTCTTCTAACTACATAGTCATTTGTTCTTCACATTACATGTCCGTACCACTCCAATCTTCTTTCTCATATCCTCTTCGGGACGGGCGTAAGCCATGGTGCTGTTACCGCCCATACAATTCATTTTATCTATTATCGTATCATCTTGGATATCTCTACAACCTTGGTTGTTTTTCTTAATCATTTCTCACACTCTCTCTTCTTGTTATACTACACATCTAGCGTAACATTCTCATTTCGGTAACATCTATTCTCTTTTCTTGTGCTTTCTTTATTGGCCATGTTTCTGCTCCGTACATCATAGCTGGTCTAACCACTGTTTTGTTAACCATCCATTGATTCTTCATCGCCATTCTGCGGTCGCAGAGAACGCCACGTACTCTCTTCCAATTATGCATGCTCTGTGTTATTTCCGAGTCCAGCTCACTATTCCCAGTAACCAATGAGCTAAATTGTAAAACTTTTCACTTTATTCAATCGTTCTTCTTGCAACATGACATCTCCATTTTCTTCTTCGTTAAACTCAAGACATTCCGTTTTCCTCCAACAAATCTTTAGGCCTCTATCTTCCAGAGACTTCCTCCAGCCTTCTACTTTCCTTTCCAAGTTCTGCCCTATTAGTATTCCATAGATATCATAGGTAAACGACATATACCAGTTTGTAAAAATAAAGAACTATGGGGATGATGGAGGTTGCACATGAAAATACAGTATATTCATTCTTTATTTACTTTCAAATGTTTTAAAACCTATGGAGCTACGATGTCTCAATGATAGAGCGCTCACCTCTGGTGCTTGGGGTCGTCAGTTTGATCCCTGCTTGAGTCATGTGGGCTTTGTGGTAAACAAACATTGTGTGCATGGGTTTTCTCGCGGTTCTCCTATTTTCTTCATTCCATCATCATCCATCCGGTCTGAACCACAATTGCCTAAAGGCCTTTAAAAAAAAATAAAAACTATTGGTGTTTCTTAAAGGCCTGGAAAATTGGGAAAAATTATTTGCAGAATTCTTTGGCAACCCTGCAGTGGAAAGCTGAAGGCAATATCCGGTAAATATGATGGGTGGGATAAGATTAACTTTCCTACGAGTGACTAAAGACATATCAGGTCTCGCGTTGTCTTGATGAAGCATAATGCTATTTCTTTTCACTAGCTTTGGTCTTTTCTGCTGGATTTTTTGTTGCAATTTTTCCAATTGACTGCAGTACGCGTCCGATTTTGTGGGAACATCTCATAGTGAACAATGTCCTTGAAATCTCACAAGACGCAGAGCATGATTTTCTGTGAATGAATGTTTGGTTTTGGTGCTTTGCCAGCTTTACCCCACGATCAGTTTCGCACAGCGTTGTCATATAGTCACGTTTCATCACCATCAGTTTTAAAAACGGGGTCGGTCCGTTTCGTTCTGTTTCTGAACCATATTGAAGATTGAATACCGATCTAAGTAGTTTTCTCTGACAGCTCGTATGGGACCCAAATATCGTTGAGAAGTGTATCCAGGTTTCACTAAACGTTCGTAAATTGTGCTTTTAGGAATATTCAAAGCCGTTGCTATTTCTCTGGTCGAAGATGTTGGTTAAATTAAATTTGCGCCTTTATTAGTTTGCCAACTATTGAAAGTCTCCCAGTACGATCCTCGTCTCAAGGCCGAAATTATTGTTTACCAGCTTCGTATTATTTATTTACGTATAACATCGTTTGCATAAACTTCACAAATTTGCTTGCAAGTCTGTTCATCGATTGCACTCTTTTCATAGAGAAAATAATGTGTCGAAAATGGACATACAAAGTTCAAAGGCTACTTTTCGGTGGTGTCAACATGCCATCTCTTTTCCTATCGCACGCTTTCATCGCATGACCCAACATTTACTGAAGGTAATGAGGTTGAGAACAGCATTACAGGAGAACAATTTTGCTGTTTGAACTTGCTGGAAGAAGTTTGGTTTACAAGGGCACTCCGTAAGTAGGTTGACAAACTCAAGTCGTCAGTCACTGAATTCTGCCCCCTCGCCCTCCAGAAAAAGAAAATTCGAAATATTCTAGTACTATGCACATGTTACACAATTCACAGCTTTTCAATGTCTTTCTCCTTTTGACTCTCCTCCATATGGGCTATGGGGACAACTGAAAGAGAGTGGTTACGGTGACCAGGACAGGAAGAGGAAAAGGAAGGAAAACATGAGAGAGGAAGATAAGGAAGGAGACAAGAAGAAAGGATGGCACGGCATTGAAAGTGCAGGGGGTCACAGAGAACGTCAGGAGAATTCTAAAGAGAGAAGGGATTAAGTTGTACGGGAAGGGTGGCATGAAGATATTAGATATCGTCAGGAGAAAGAAGATGGGATCGAGAGCGAACTCGCGACGAAGAGGGGTTATATATGAAGTGCCGTGTGGGGTGTGCGATAAAGTGTATGTGGGGAAAAACAAAAAGAGGCTGCAAGAACGTTTAAAGCAGCGTAAAGACGATGTCAGATTAAGGAGAGAGACTAATGCTATTTTCAAGCACATCAGTGAAACAGATCATGAAGTTAACTGGGAAGGGGCAACAGCAGTAGAACATGAATGTAGACAAACTAGAAAGTGGAAAGAAGCGAAAGGATGAGAGGTTTGGCCGAGGACGTTTTGAAAAAGGAAGAAAGGAGAAGGAAAAAGATAGGGTATGAGGACGCTAACCAGCAATTCTTATAGTAGTTTCTTTGATAGCATTAATTTTTATTTATTTATTTATATTTATAACTTCTATTTATTTTGATATAGTTGTTATTTTAGTTTATTTCTCGTATTTTTTAACTTATGAGTAGGTTATGGACTTTATATACCTATTTATTGATTTTTAATTCTTTTGTTTAAGTCGGTATAGCAAGGGACTTGTTTTCGTGAGAAACTATTTATAAGAAGGAATGTCCGGCATGTTTTTGATCACGTGGCTCATCAAATTTGACAGGTAAATTGCAAATGCGCTCGCGCGTGGGAGGGCAACGCTAGGGGAAGAAAAGTGGACTTTTAATTAGTATTGACGCCTGAACAATCTTAACTTCGATCTTAAGCGGCTATAAGTATATTGGTGAAGGAATTCGCACATTATATTTTCTGGTTCTGAGAAATGCGGGGTTTTATTTTGCACGTAAAGTCACTTTTCTAAAGACCTCAAGTTGATTGTAGCCCTGCGACAGGAATTCTCCCATTTACTTCTTTAAAGCAATATTGCATGGCATTGAATTATTGAAATGTATTAATATAAATTTAAAAAATCGTTAATTTCTTCTAGTGATAGTGTATATGATATTAAAACTACTGTCTAATAGATAGCAGCACTACTATTTGTAATTCTCGTACATAAAAGACACATTTTAGAACATTATATTGCATTTTTGAGCTTATTATTATATATTGTAATGTGCAACTGAAATGTAAATCGTGTACGATCGTTTCGCAGAGGAGAAAGAGAGAAGAAGGGAAGTTCAGAAGTTTGTTTAAAATAAATTGATACTCGTCCTATTTCCTGACTATATTTCACGAGATCTTTAAGCTCTTAGCTAATTATTACATTAGTGTACTTGCTTTTGGAAAGGAGTACGACTGAGTGTCGCTCCATTAGGCGA
This sequence comes from Lepisma saccharinum, assembly GCA_022664845.1. Taxonomy (NCBI): domain Eukaryota; kingdom Metazoa; phylum Arthropoda; class Insecta; order Zygentoma; family Lepismatidae; genus Lepisma; species Lepisma saccharinum. Next base: position 23,235 of record JAGDQP010022298.1, read on the forward strand.
GGGATAAGACACTGGAGCATTTCAGTCCCCCAACGAGAATCTACATGTTTTCAGAAATCTACAAAGCTCGATATTATTCACGGCATGGTGAACTGTGAAGGAAAGAGAAAGTCCATTTCATTTTAGGGTCCAGCGTGCGGGCTACGAAAAAGAGAATTATAATGCTTATTATTAAGCATCAATGCCATACTGAGTGAGAGAGTTAGAGAAGCTGTCTTGCCAACAAAACGAACTGTTTTGTCAATTAATAAAAAATAGTAAGGAACAAGAAGGATGACTAAAACCCATAAACTTGCATATAATAATGCGAGACTGAAATGTAAACAATGTGCTAAAAGTTACGTTCAAAATAAATTGATCTCCTGATTTCTGAATATATTTTATGAGATCTTTAATTTCTTGGCTAATCAGTACATCAATTTACTCGCTCTTGGAAGGGAATAAGACCTTCTAATAGGCGAGCGAAAAGACCTAGACTGGAGAACCTCAGTCTTCCAACGAACGGCTATTTGCAGAAATGTACAGAGCTAGATATTATTCACGAGATACTGAACTATGAAGGGAAGGAAGAGCCAATTTCAAACTTCATGAACCGAGCAAGCAAATTTTTCAGCACGAGAAACAAGTGCATTAAGGGGTATTCAGTCTAAAACAAGTTCATAAACCTTTCAAACATTTTGATCACAGATGAAAGAAAGTACATTCGCACTTTAGTTGAGAGGTGTGTCTTTAAACACTTCACAATTCTTTTGTATTTTGCATTATTATGTATCGTTCTGTAGCTTTGCGGAAGTACTTTAAGAAAGTATTTCTTGAGAACACTCCATCGAATTTTTACATTTTCAACTGCTAGACCCAAATTCAGCTATCTGCACCCTACATATTTCAAAAACTTTAACTGGGAGACTCCAAGTTCACTTTGTAAATTTTTATATTTCTTCATTCTTACAGGTGAAAGTTTAATAATAATAACAAGCAGATCAACTGCCAAATTCAATACTTGCTTACCAAATACTGCTATTGTTTTCCCAGATCCTCCACGAATAATATGCAAGGTATTTATATAGACAAATGTAAGTGAATCTTGTTTCTTTGCTTCACCAATATGCCCCAAAACAGCTTTCGTAATACTAGGTCCATCTCGTTTAAGACCAAATTAGCATTATCTATAGATTTCGTTCGAAGTATCTTTACTTGTTGCTCATCCCGTATCATAAGAATTGGAAAGATTTTTATAGAGTAAGATTTAGTTTTAAGTACATTAATTAAAAAAACAAAACACGGCCGAATATTAGTTGTCAAGATGATAAGAGGCATTGTTTGGAAGAAAAAGTCAAAGATTTTAGAAGTGTATAATATGTTGGAATGGACGAACAAATATGTGACTTCTTATGATCGGTTATAATGTAAGTGAAACTATTTAGATTAATAGCAGGGAATGTAAGCTGATATAACTAAAAAAATATCTAATGTGTAAAAGAATAGAGTGTGTTTCCAGGTATGAGAAATACAGTATCTTTTGGTTAATAGATGAAATATTCCAATAAAGTGTTATACAAGTATCGAACAGAAATATCTTTAAATGATAGAAGAATACTACTTAAGATATTAACCTAACTTATGTGGGATAGATTTTAAATATCTCCCCACATGGGAATAAACCTTTACAAATATACCCGTTAAGTCTAGACATATAAAATATTACTCTTTGAGATATCAGTTCATCCTATAAACTAAGAAGTACATCACTTGGGAACAATTATATTAGATGATTCACACATACGCGATCTTTTTCATCTTGAGATACAATTGTTTTCTAATCGGCCTGTTAATTAAATTAGTTCATCATAAGAAATGAAAAATGAGGACTCCGATTTCTTGATATGAGACAACAGTAAAGCGTGAAAACCTGTTTCATCGGAAATAAGCTAAGATAATCTTACAGAAACACATGGATACTCAGAAGTTATTCTATTAACAGGAAATACCGTTCTAAATTACATCGTCATAAGTACTGTATCAATAGTTACTGTACACAAATTTATACATGCCCATTAAAGTTCTATTTTTGTAGTAAACTTTGGTAAACTTTATTTTTATATGGGCCAGTCTAGTAACTTTGGACTTCGACCCGTTACAATTCTCCTTTAGCTGTTAAAATCCATGCCCCTGCCGGCACTCGAACCCGGAACCTTCGAGCCGATGGCCTACCGCCCGGCCACCCTGCCCGCTTCTGTTTTTGTTGTTGTCTTTGCAAAGTGAACATACCAAAAACTGTAATTGTGAAGAAACAAAGCGCATGTCAACTTGTTACATTTGATGGTGTTATGAGCCGCTGTGGCTCAATTGGTAGAGCGCTCACCTCTGGTGCTAGGGGTCGTCATATCGATCCCTGCTCATGTCATGTGGGCTTTGTGGTGGACAAACGTGGGTTTTGTCGGGGTGCTGTTTGCTCCCACTTTCTTCATTCCACCAATTCATCTCATTATCATCCATTCGGCCTGAGCCATAGTTGCCTAAAGGCCTTAAATTCAGTTTAACTTGGCGGTGTTTCACAAACGCCACTTGAAGGTAAAGTTCTATTAGACATTCCAGAGTTTGTTTTTAATGTTAACTGTACTGTATGTTTTTAATGAGATCAATGTGACTGCGAGTGTGTGAATAATCTAACAACTAAGTCCACCATTATCACATTTAATGTTTTTTTAATATAATCAACAGAACACCTCATATTATGAACCTTGCTTTACACACTTACTTCAACATCTGTCCACTGTAGTCCTTTTGTTTTAACCAATTTGGATTAAAAGAAGTGTTTTAACCAATTTGGACTGTGTTTATTTAACATTCTGGTTTATATTGTTTATCACTTCTTGATACTACAAATGCCTGAAAATATCTCAAATGAGTTGAGTCATATTTTATAGTTATTGTTTCATGATAATAATGTAAAAGCTACTATTTCTTCTGGCTTTCGAAGCTACGGTGCAATGCTCCATCCACCCCATTACTTTACCACTGCCGATTGTAGAGTTATCTCCGCTCTTCGTTCAAATCTCTCAGTTATTGTCTTTCTGGCTGACAAAGGATTTACTCTGACTAGTGACTACCGGTCCGAAGCACTCAAACATCATCCTGCCTTGTACTGCTTCCTTAACCCATTAACTGCCAAATTTTTTTCTGAATATTTTTTACTTTATTTCTATTCAACTACATCTGATTAGTAAGAAGAGACATGAATTTTCAATTACAGCACACAAAATGTTGAATAATTTCAAAATTTTGGCTGATCCCCAAATGGGGATCACGGTACATACCATCTACTTTTGATGCAAGTGCTGAAAGCATTCAACATGTAGTCCAACATCGCATCGACTGCATTGTTTGCGCACATTCTTCTTACAAACTCCACATTTCCTTTGTTTTCCCATATCGGTGCGTTTGGTGTAGTGAGATCCGGATGTTCTGATGTCAACTGGAACACGAGTGAGTGATGACGTGGGAAAAGATTTCCTCCCAGCCTTTTTCGGATCGGATAACGGTGACGACAGAGCCAGATACGCTCTAGCAACCTTTCTTCTGTAAGCCAAAAGGGAAATTGTACCATTTGCAAGACAATACAGTATGTGGGCGTTAACCAGTGCAACGTCAATGGCGTTGGTAATCAAGGGAAAATACCACTTTTTCCCTCTTATTTTTACTCTATACTTTTGGACGTTCCAGTCCATCTTGTCCACTCCACCCATATACTTGTTATACTCTGCGATAAGTTTGGGTTGGGGGACTCGAACATCTTTCTTTTCAGCCTTACTCCATCGCTTCACATGCGAAATAGGTTCGATTGTATCATGGTTGGATAGAAGTTTCACACAGCTGCTGTCATTCCAGATGACAGCGAAAATTTCATTCTGCGAATCAAATCTGTAATCATATTCCTCGTTCTGTTTTCTTCATCTCCTTGTCTGTAGGAATAGGACATTTGTTCATTCTGTTGCATCGAACAGTTCCTGTTGCTCTGATATCGATATCTTGCAAATGTTTCATCAGGGAGAATTGCGTGAAAAAATTGTCAAAATAAAGTTTGTGAGCGTTTGCTGTCTCTAAACTGGAAATCATTTTCGGGACAACAGAAGACCCAAGTCCAGTCACATTTTCCTCATCCTTGATGTCTCTCGACTTGCCCTCATACACCTGCATCTGATAACAATAACCTGTTTCTGAGCAGCACATCGCCCACTGTTTGAAACCAAACCTTAATGGCTTATCACGAATAAACTGCTTGAGATAGTGGTGTCCGAAATATCGAACCATTTGCTCATCAACACTCAAATTTTCAGAGAACACACCAAACTGCAGGAAGTTTTCATTTAGTTTGTCAATCAATGCCCGAATCTTGAAGAGTTTATCCCGTTCTTCTGCAGGAATTCTTTGGAGCTCCGAGTTGTCGTTGAGATGGAAATACCGCTTGATTTCAAGATACCTGTTTCGACTCATGCATTTTCTCACGCATTGGAGGTCCATGTCTTCATCCTCACACCAAAATAGTTGTTCTTGAGGAACAGAATGATACCCAGTAAAAAGAAGAATGCCAATAAATTTCTTGATACAGTCATTTGAAAGTTGAAAGTGATGGACGTTTTTCTGTGCAGCATACATCACAGACTAACACATAATATATGAAATAATTTTGTCATCAAACATCTTCTCAAAACATTCTACTGCGCTTTTAACTTTGAGTTCACTAATGAGATTATTTCTCCTTGTCTCCACAGCATCAGAAGTTGAATAAACTTTCGAGTAACTATGTTTTCATTTCTTCCAGTTAGAAGTAATTATTGCCTTCTTTTTGGCAGGAGGTGTGGCTAAATCCTCTTTATCTGTACTTGATGTTGCCAAAGGTAGCTTCACTAAATTACATTCATCCTTCCCTGCTGCTTGATGAATTTAAACAAGTCCGGGAACATCTGCAGGTTCATCATCAGCCATAATGTCATCATCGAAGTCTTCATTATCCGACATTTCATCTACCAGTTATGGAGGAAGTTCCACTATGTCAATAGGGCCACTGACGTCATCATCATCGTCGGAATCCCAAAACTCATCAGTATTTATTATATCAGTGATTTCTTTCAAAGAATAAAACTTACGTTGTGCCATTTCCAGTAAATGCCAATAACAAAAGTTTTACACGATATCAGACGTGAGCCCCAAATGGGGATCGAGTTATTTGGGACCGTTGTCCGTATCCAAATTACATTCAGATGCAAAAGGTGATACTAAATCATTCAGTGTTTATCATCTTCCAAGGTGAACATACACTGACTAAAACTATCCTTAATAAATACAATCTTTTCCGCCTTCACAAAACACGTTTCAGTGTTGGAACGAAAAAGCGCGCCTCTGCCAAACAAAGTATCTTTTTTACACAACACGTAACATGCACGTGATTTTTTACGTTTCCTTTACACAGGAAGCATCTAGCTGAAACACGAGAATATAAAGTTTCTCTATGTTACAGACAGATAGCGCCACTAGACAGGTTGAAGTATGTTATCCCCATTTGGGGATCACGGCAGTAAATGGGTTAAGAAGACCCTACTCCATCCTCTCTTAAACCCGTAACCTTTCTCGAAGCGTGAAGGCCTAATGAAGAGCTGTCTCTATTGTTCACCTTAACCATCTGCTCCAATGATCCCTGTACTCAAAAATGCTATCTATTCCTCAAAATCCATATACCTTGGAACCTTTCCAGTATTGCCCTACCACTAAAAGAATCTCGGCTTTCCTTGACCATCTCTTCCTATATCAAGATGATCTTTTTACTTAAAATATATTCTATGTCAGACCCATTGTTACTGTATACGCTCTCAAACTTTTCTCAATACATGCCCTTCAATTCAGCACAAAATTTCTGCTCCAACTAGCTAATATTTTCCTTACCATGAACAATTTCTCATTTGAAAATCAAATCAAGGCACTGCCATATGGCCCAATTTTACACCTTCTTCTCATGAGACGTCTGGAGAAAATAATAGCTTTTTAACTCCAAATCTTCCGAACCATTAATCTGGCAACTTTGTATTGATGACATTTTCTTAATCTGGACCAATGGCCTAGAGTCTTTGGGAAACCTCAATTTATTTCCCATAAAATTCTCCATGGAACACAATCTTCGTAGATGTGGACGTCTGCTTCAGGAAGAATAGACTTGAGACTGGAGTCAACATTAAACCAACAACATGCAATACATCTATTTTCATCCTACTGCATCCAACGTTCTTGGCGTCCGTAGAAAACGCATCTTCACTCAAGACTGTCTACTTCAGAACTATTTCAATACCCTCCTGTCGGCTCTTATCGACAGTAGATACTTCATTCATTTAATCAGGCGACTATTGAAACTTGTGAAAAACCACAATCATTCCAAATTGCCATCTCCCGAAACTCCCTGCGATCTCAGCTTTCGAGCAGTATGGAAACTTCAAACTAGAGCACCCCATTCTGACTGCGTCATCTGATTCTAAGTTCTGCCCCAAAATAGTTTACTGTAGTCTACTGAATTTAAACACGATACTAAGTAAATGTTGACTTATACACAACTCCTGCTTCTCATACCATGGAAAGTGAAAACATTCCACTATGGAAAATGTACTATTGTTGATTCCAGTCGAACTCTCAAGCGCACCATCACTCACAAAACGTACTTGTTCCGACATCCCGACAGTTGCATTTCCATGTTCCTCCTTCAACTCATAACTGTCTCATGTCCCCATACTCAAGCCGATTTTTGCTACTTAACATTGTTTATACCTATTCGTTCTTCCCGATTTTGTTACGTTTCATTACTAACTACGGTCACTACCAAGTGCTTTTCCTGGCTACTCTTAAGCTCCTATGTCCTTGTTACAGTGTTTGTGAATTCTAGTGTACAATTTATCAGTTTACGGATTATATCCAGGTTGGTAGAAACACAAAGTTCTGCGAGATCAATGTATACTCAGTCAATGATAAAATGAGCGGTCTCTTTCAAAAGTCCAAATTACAAAATTAAATTTTTTCCACTGTAAGAAACGTGTTAAGAATAAGCCATTCATCAACAGATAAGTTCCTTTACAAAACAGACTCAATTTTCTTTGTCGTAATCTATTTATTTGTTGTTATAACTTTTATAAAACCCACTTGTTGGTCTCTAGAAAAAACTAAGTTCTCATATAAATTATGTGGCAAGTCGCAAAATATGAGTATCCACTCTCCTGTTTTTAAAGATTGATTTACTTACTAGTTTTACCAATTTTTACAGCTACTAACTTCTCTGGTCTGAGCCTAAGATACCTAAAAGCAATAAATAAATTTTAAGAAAATCTACTAGCC
>JAGDQP010022299.1:0-30605 GCA_022664845.1 Lepisma saccharinum
TTTTGATAAAACATTTGAAATTAATTAAGACTGAATGCCACCAGCATTTTTGAAACCAAATGTTATTCAAATGAAACATTATTCTATGATATTTAACCAGGGGTGCAACAGAAATTATTGGGCCCCCCTGCAAGAAGAAGAATGGGCCTCCTCAAATAAAACGTACTGCTATCAATAACTAACTTAGGGTGACCAGAAATTAGGTCGACAAAAAAGAGTATACTAGGTGCGCATGCACAAAACATATTAATTATTTGAAAATAAGATACAACTCTGTTAATTACTACCATTATAGCTTATGACTTCTCGAAGCATGTCTAATGGGTGCCAGCCATGCCTTGTTTTTCACCACTTACTTGAATCTTCTGCCGCTAGATTATGTACATAAATACTTCAATTTAGTCCTTTCTTCAAGATGCGATAAATATAATCCGAAGTTGCTTCGACTTTCCTAATTTCTTACGACAGTTATTGTAAGCTGCTGTTCTTTCACATTCGCCCAGTCTTCGTCATCATTTAATACTTATCCTGTCACAGACAGAGTTTACTTAACATTTTTCGAAATGTTATTACCCAACAAGCGGCCGTTACTCACTCGTTGGCTTAGCATTCGGGAGGTCGTGAGATTAATCCCAGTGGCTGATTATCCTGACTAAGATTTTTTCAGTGTTTTCCTCAGTCATACCAGGTAAATGCCGGAATGATACCTTCAAGTTAGATCCTAGCAGAGACCTTTCCGCATCCTTTACCCTCCCCCTATCCCGGTCTGAGCCTTAGATGCCTAAAGGCCATGAATAAAAAATCAAATTCGAAATGTTACCACTTACTACAGAAATCGCCACAGCCAAGTGGTCTGGTGATACTTAAACATTAATTTCACATTGAAAAGTGCACTTGAAAATCCAGTACGTGCACTCTTACATTAGATTAAATTATGTTTAACCTTGTGAAGTGTATTCGGAATTTAGAAATTACAAGGCATTCATTTAGAAATTACGTTAAAAGTTATAAAAATAATATTAAGTATGTTCGAATAGAAAAAAAAGTATAGAGTATTTGAACCTGTAAAAGAGTATAACACTCTTAAAAAGTGTGTCTGGTCATCCTAACTAACTCGACATAAATTCAAAGAAGAGGAAGATTTCGGTTAAATTGTTTGGCCAGACTCATTGCTTGCACTTTATTTATTTATTTATTACTGGGAGTTTATTAACCCATACAGCGCAGATACATTCTACAAATATCCCCATGGGGACATTGAAATATTCCAAGGATATTCTACGATATTCTTCGTGTACCCGGTATGTGTAGAATATTCAGTGTTCGAATTAATGAGGGAGATGCCCCGGATTTCCCCCCTGGCAAATAAGCTCCCCACCCTGACAAATTTATTTTTCGTCCCTGCCAGGGATAGATTTCTCCCTCTAAAAGATATTTCGATCAAGATTAGATAGAAAATCGGAACATTTTTATTTGGCAGAAGTTGAAACAATTTCCATGTAAGTGACAAGGGCATATGAACTTTTACTAGCAACTAAGAAGCCTTTTTGGAAGCCATTTCTTTTGTGATGTTTATGAAGTAGTTTAATGTGAAAGATTTAGTATGATTGGTTTGTTTTATAACATCCTATTGGAAATTGCGAATCTCTTTCTCCGCTGATCTAGTGGTTACCGTCTCTGACTGCTGATCGTGGAGGCCCGGGCTCGATTCTTGGCTCCGCCAAGAGATGTTTTTTCAAAGCGAGAGTATCTGGAACGGTGCCTGCCAGGATCGTGATGCAATTGGGGGTTGCTGTGAATAAAAGACAGTCGCGATCACAGTTGAGAGCTTCGGCTCTCCTCTCTCAACACGTCTGGTCAGTACGCGTGGTTACCAGTTCAGTTCTCGCCGGGGTCCATTGAACGGAATAATTCGGAGTCCACTTAATCAAACTCTGTAGGTTCCGTCTTTAGAAGCTTACCAACTCACTTAGGATGTTAATAACAATTCAATTAATCTTATGAAGGGTCTTTACCGGATTCAGAAGTATTTTTATTCAACTTAAAACATAGAAAGATCTTTCAGTGCACGTGACGGCTGAGTTCACTGTGAGTGTGTCTTAAGTGTCTTATAGAATTTCTTAAAAAAGCACTTTGTAAATTTTAACTTTGAAACTGTATGCTCCGCCGACACTACATCTAGTAAGAGCTTTGAGCTCGAACCTTTGGAACTTTTAAAACTTTTATTTAAAATGTGATGTTTTAAAACTTTTATATAAAATATGATGCTATGTATATATTGATCTGGAAATTCGTTTTTTAGAAAGAAAACTTTTGAAATGTGATGTGCTGTGTATATATTGGAGAATTTCGCATTGAGGTTCTCCTTTTTAACTCGCTCCCTCCCACTTATCTGTATCTTATCTGGAAATTCAACGTTGCCTACGTTATAACCTCAACACATGGATTCTTCTGTATAAATAAGGCACGTGTCTTTAATTTCAAATAAATCCTTACTTTTTAAATTTTGTTGTTTTTCCGTAAATATTTGCTGCATTAATTTATCGGAGGTCGTTCCTTTTACTTTACAAAACTTACGATGCATCCTTCGGCAAACTTCGGTAATTATCGGGGAATCGGCAGAACGGTTCCTTAGTTTGCGTCGCTGGCTAACGTCAAGTTGGTCAGCAAAACAATAATCAGTCGAAAATGGCTAAAACTAAATCTTACAATGTTATAAATTAGGCGTGTTTGTCGCTAAAGAATGGAAAAAGTAGCTAAATTCTATCCACACTATAGAAATGAGACTCGTTGGTAGCAAAATGAGTTAAGAGTATTTAAAATCGCTAAATTGGCAACACTGCTGGCCACAGGAACGGTAGTATTCAAATAATACCTGCACTTTAGTCACATAACTAACTAATTAATTAACTCTATGGCTTATGGAACTCGCAAGTTCATCGCCGCAGTAACAAACGTTCGCCATTGGATTCTATCCTGGGCAATATCAAGCCAGTTTTCATCACGAACTCCTACTTCTCGAAGATCTCTTCTAATATTGTCCTCCCAAAGACGTCTCGGTCTTCCCAATGTCCTGTTTCCATCCGGCCTTCCAACCAGGATAGAATATAATCTTCGTTTTTCCCCCATCCGAGCTACATGCCCTGCCCACCTTAGTCGTCTCGATTTCATTATTTTTACAATATCTGGTGAATCGTACAGTCCGTGGAGTTCTTCATTATGCAGTCTCCTCCACTCTCCAGTCATCTCGTCCCGTTTCGGCCCGTATATCTTTCTCAAAACCTTATTTTCAAATACACGTAATTTATGTTCATCTGCTAGGGTCGTATTCCAACTTTCGCAACCGCAAAGTATTACCGGCAGAATAACAGTTCTGTATATTTTCAATTTCCTTGATATTAATCGCGATGTCAGAAGTTTTTGGACTGAATAGAAACATGCGTTCCCCCATACTAAGCGACTTTTTATTTCTTCCGTGACCTCATTTTTGCTTGTTACGTATGCTCCCAACTCCCAAGTATTTAAATATGTTTACTTTCTCCATGTTCTCATTCTTAATTGTTATAATATCTATTTCCTTCATTCCCTGGGTTTCGGCTTGTTATCATGTATTTTGTTTTATCTATGTTTACCTGTAGACCTATCTCATCGCACGCTTTTACTAAGGCATCGGTGTTGCTTTGTAGTGCATCTATATCGTCCCCTATTAAATTTACATCATCCGCGTATACAAACAGTTGATTCAAACCATTAAATGATAGTCCCTTTTTGTCCCCTTTAATTTTTAAAATCGCATATTCTAACACAAAGTTAAACAGTAGTGGGGACAAGGCATCGCCTTGCTTCAATCCGTTGCGAATCTTGAAACTATCTGACATATTATTACCTATCCGTACTCTGCTTATGGGGTCGCTGAGACACATCTTCACTAGCTGAACCAATTTTCTCGGAATTCCAAATCGTATCAGGATACTGTATAACTTTTCCCTTTTGATAGAATTATATGCTTCCTTAAAATCAATTAATAGCTGATGAACCGTCCAAATGTATTCCCATTTCTTCTCCAAAATTTGTCTCAAGGCGAAAATCTGGTCCAACGTGGATCTATCTCTTCTAAATCCACATTGGTGATCTCCAATTATTTCATCTACACTTAGGCGTGTTAACAGAATATTACTTAATACCTTGTAATAGGTTGGAAGTAACGAGATTCCGCGGTAATTATTACAGTCAGATTTATCGCCTTTTTTGTAAATCGGAACTATTATTGAGGTTTTCCATTCCTTTGGGAGCTCCTTCTTTCTCCATATAGCACTTATCAATTTATGTAGTTCCTTGATTAGTGCTGTTCCTCCTGTTTTAATTAATTCGCCTGGAATATTGTCTATTCCTGGTGATTTGAAAATTTTCAATTTCTTTACCGACATTTCAATCTTGATCTCACTAGGTTCGGGAATCCACGGTTCTGCGGTATGGATTTCAAATTCCTCTGTTTGTTCCCCGTTGTGTACATTAAGAAGTTTGTCGAAATAACTTTTCCACACACCGACAATTTTAGTCGGATCAGCCTGAAGATCTCCACGTTCATTTCTAATCATTCCTAACCTCGACTGGCAACCTTTTCTTAACGAGTTTACCCCTTTGTATAGATCTCGTATGTTATTTGTCTTCCCGTTTTCCTCTATCTCCTGAATCTTCTGCGTCAGTTATTCTCGCTTTTTTGTTTCTGAACCCGAGTGTAGCGTTTCGTTTCGTGTTACTGTAGTGGTTGGTATTTACTTCGCTTATATTACTTAGCCATCGTTGCCTTTGGTTTTCGTTCCTCATTAAGCTTATGGCATTCTTCATCAAACCAAGGTTTGTTTTTCTGTTGTTTCTTCTCACCTACGCGTTCCTTCGCTGCGCTCTTAATTGTTTCACGAATTGCCTCCCACATCTTACTTACATCAATTTCATTATTATTATCACCATCATTATTATTACTCGAGACGGCTAGGATTTCGAACCTATTTGAGAGTTCGAGTTGGTAATCTGCTTTTATGCTCGGATGATTTAATCGTTTCACTTCGAATTTCAGTTGTTTTGACCCCTTGTTTTCTCTGTTCGCGATGCATAACTTTCCCCTTACTTTTGTGATCACTAATTGATGGTCGGTGTCACCTTCCGCTCCTCTGTACCACCTAACATCCATTATGTTGGTGTGTCTTCGTCTGTCTACTAATACGTGATCGATCTGGTTGAGAGTTTTGCCGTCCGGAGATACCCATGTGTATTTGTGTATGTCTTTGTGTTGAAAGTATGTGCTCTTTACCAGTAGGTTTTTCGAAATCGCGAAAGTTATCAGTCTTTCGCCATTATTGTTGTCTTTTCGTGAAGGCTGTATTTGCCTATAGTAGGTCTATATTTTTCTTCCCTCCCTATCTTTACATTGAAATCACCCAACACAATTTTCGAACTATACTTCGGTAATCGTTCAAACAGCCTTTCTAGCTCATCGTAGAATATATCTTTGTCGTTATCAGTAGCCACCTCGGTCGGAGCATAGACGTTTAATAAAACCGTGTTGCACCATCGAGAACAACACGATATCGTAACGTAACGTACGATAGTCTTTCGTTTACGAACTCTATATTCTGAACCGCCTGAAGGATACTGTTCTTAATGAGGAATCGTGTTCCGAAGTCGTGAGACTGTGTTCCCCGTAGTAGAAAGTGTACTTGCCCTGTGGGATGCCATCTTGACTCTCCCACCGAACTTCTTGTATCGCTAATATGTCTAGCTCGTACTTCTGGGTCTCGCGTACGGCCACCTGAAGAGCGCCCGTTTGGTATAATGTTCGTACATTCCACGTTCCTATTCTAAGGTCCTTGTTAATCCTGTTCTTGGAGCCCCCTGAAGCAGTCCCAGCCCGGAGATCCGAATGAGAGACTAGTTTACCTCCGGAATATTTTACCCCAGGAGAATCCATGAACCATCTGTTACTATTTCTTGACATGTTTTAGAGGTGTAGGGTTGTCAGCTCTACGACCTCGTAGTAAAGGTAGACATTCAAGATGTCGTCCTCTGCCATCTCTGAGCCTTGTCGATGTCATTCATCTTCAATATCAGAGTGGTAATTGTGATGCTGCTTCCCCTCACCATGATATGTTTGATCGGGGTTATCTTTTCATAGCCTTTGTAGATCCCTCTACTAACTGCAAGGCAGAAGTACTGGTTTTGGTCCGCCCCGGAATATTTCCGGTACCCACTATATCTGGTCGGCATTTCCCTATCCGCCACCTGGGGAGGCGCCTGGTGGGAGACCAGTAACTCCAACCCGGACTTTAGTCACATACATTGTCTTATTAAATATGCAACCCACACTTGAATGGGTCAAATAGCTAGCCCATTATTGACTTCAAGTTAAGCTTAATCATGTTAATTTGCTTAATCCTTATGCAAGAAATGTAATAGATACCTACCTGTCTGTGACCTTACACACCGTTAAAATATAGTTTTATTTCTAAATATCGGAGGGACCAGTTATTGTTAACATTATACCCATTTTTTGGGGGAAATTCTAAGGTGACGTAGACATTTGGGTGTAACGGTCGCTGCATTGTAATCAAGGATTCTATTCTCGGTGGGGACACGTCGTTCGAAATACACGTTAAACTTCATAGCCTTTCTGTGGACGTAATTTTCATCTGCTACAAACAAGGCAATGGAAAAAAACCATCAGTTCACAGTACCTAGGGATCTTCGGGGCAGGATAACATCATTTATTTAAGTTCCTATCTCAAATAGAAGCTACCAAGCTGTTTTTGGTAGAGGGGGATCTCAACAGTCCCCCATAAAAATTGACGTTGCTTTTGAAATAGAAGTTTGCTAGCATCAACTCAGTTCTTGAGTTCCAAAACACACATATAAAATTCTGAGTGATCGATCATATCCCATTTCTTAAAGCATTGGCTTCGCATTTGGGAGGCCCTAGGTTCGACACCAGAGGCCGACCATCCTGACTAAGTTTTATCTCGTGTTTTTCATTCGTCTCAGCTGTCAAATGTCGCGATCAGCAACTTAGACCTTTGCTGACTACTCCGGCGTCCTCTCCTTTACCCTATCCTGACCTGAGCCATAAATGCCTAAAGGTCAGTAATAAATTCAATTCATGACCTTCAATTCAATTCAATTCAGTTTGGCCGACAGGTTAGCGTGCTAGGTATCTGTGCGTGTAGTCACAGGTTCAATTCCTGCCGGGGTCCATTGAACGAAGTGGGTAGTAACCAGCTTTCCCAAAACAGTAGTTCCCGTCTTTAGAAGCTCACCAGCTCGTTTAGGACGTTAATAACAAATCAGTTCAATTAATGTAAAATTCTGCGTCTCCAAAAAAGTCGCAATGGAACATGTTCACTAAAAGAAAAAGACTAATTTTTATCAAAAGTAAATAAATAACACAGGAAACACGAAGACCCTATCCACCGTTTCTCACTTCAAATTTTTAAGTTCCCATCGCGGTTAAAACAAATGAAAATTGTTTCATCCATTTCCCTATGCATTCAATATAAAAATCACGTATTAAAATATATTGTCTCAAGAACATTTTTGCCCGGAATCCGCAAGTTATTTCACGCCACAGCTAATAAACTGAGGGTCATTCAAGGTAGCACATGGATATGACGTTAATAATTATTACTTATTTTTGCAGACGTCATGCCCTCTTTCTACCAATAGTAACACTGAATTTCCGCCATATGCTTTTACGTTTAGGATCTACAAAAATGCGTCCTGGTCGGACCAAGCCAAAATGAAAGCCATACGCCTTACATTGTTTATTTTTGATCTGTGGTTACAGAAAAAAAAAATAACTAGGAAATTTTATAAATATTAACAAAGTTTTTAATGTATACGTAGTTACTGCAGGCATGCGTTTTTTAATTATCTTTTTTTTTTAAAGAATCGAGATCCACTTCAGTCTGAACATTTTATTAGCTCAAGGCTACGGTTGCTAGATTTCCAAACTTAAATTTCGGAACGCTACTATTTTACGAAAATCTTTGAAATATGAAAAAAAAGGGCTAAATATTTTAATTAACTTTGTTGCGTTAAAATCGACGGCAATTTTGTTTGATATGAGACTAAAAATGAAACGATGGTGACAGGGAGATAAAAGAACTGAATTTTATAGAAAAGTGCCCGAGCCATATTCTGTCAAATGCGTTTTCTGGGTCGAATAGGGTTAGGCATGAGGTAAGGGATTTATTTGTTGTAGTGTATGGTTATTTAGTTTGTAAGGAGAAGGAGTTGGTCGATAGTGTTCAAGTTGAGTCGGTAACCGGCTTAGTGCAGAGGGAGAAGTTAAATGTTGGTGTGAAGCTATTTTACTAGGATTTTTTTTCTTCAAGGGTTTTACTTAAGCAGGGTGTTCGTTGTATTAGTCTGTAGGAAGAAACGAAATTTGGCAATTAGTTAGGTGTAAGATTTATGAGGTTTTTTCCATTCTGGAAGAATGTAACCGGCTCGGAGGGTGATGGACTGTAGCGAGGAGATACACCCAGGAAGATAACTGGACGTTCTTTGAGGTGGCGAAAGGTCATTTGAAGGGTGTGAGGCAAAAACATGGTAACCCACAAATGTTTATTTTTTGAGTTATTCAGCACCCGATGGAAAGGAATCATACCGCGTCGTTTAATGTTGTCCGACTTCAAATTGTGCTCCAGAGATGGCAGCAAAATTTACTTATGGTAAGCCTATTGTAACATATTGGGATTCATAAGATGGTAACCAACAATTAAGATGGCGGGAAACGAGGAGCAGTATATCAGCTTGCCACTAAAAAGGAAAATAATTTGTAAATTAAACATTTCTTACAGCGAGTTCAGTGAAAAGATTTATTCTTGAGTGACTTAGGTAGCGAATATTATGGTATAAATAATAAAACATGGTAACCCACACAGCAGCATGAAAAATAGAAATTCGTTATTTTAATTTGGTACAATTATTTTAAGCCTTTATTTATAGCTTTACGTGAAAAATCAGCTTTCAGCCAATGACAATGACTTGTGCAGCAGTAAAAATCGAATTTCTTAAAAGTTTAACATTGTGGGTTACCATGTTCTTGCCTCACACCCTTCATTTTATAGTGACCGGGTGCGGAGTGTTGTTTGGTGGTGATGGTATGTATGATGTCTTCGGATGTGATAGGATCTGTCATTTGGTGGTCGAGAAGTATGTGATTTTGATTTGGTTGTAGTTGAGGGGAAGATAGATTAAGTCTTTCTGCAGGATTGTGTCGCAATTGGTTGAAAGGAATCAGAGAGGTAAATAAATATTTCTTGTAAGTATTCAGCGAATGCATCAACTTTGTCTTCGAGTGAAGTGCTTGGTCGTGGTATAGTACGGGATAATGTGTTTTGGAGGATTTGACGATGACTGTGTTGAAACGTTTCCAGAACAGTAGGGTGTGTATTAACGGCTGGGTTATTGCAAGTTTAAATCCATTGTCTTACTTTATAAGCGGTTAGGTTATTATGAACTCTTCTTTGTAGTTGCCTATGAAGTTGTAGAGGTTTATAACTTTTAACGCTTATGTGAATAAAATAAATGCGCGAGTCACTCATTGCAAACATATTCAAATAAATGAATATTATAAATATAAATAAAAATGTGTATTTTTTAACATCTTTTCATGTGAGCACGTTTCGATTTTGAGTGCAAGCCCTAAACAGGTTTTCTGGAGAGAAAACACAAGTTTCATCATTTATCTTTAGTAGGGTATGAAGTTCACGAAAATCAACGTGAATCCAGTGCTCATTCTAAGTACAAACTCGTAGTATGTGCAAACATCATTGTTCAGATACGAAAGATTTGCAAAACTTAATTGTTTTGTGGGTTGGTGTAAATTTATATTTAAATTTGGAAAACTAACGAGTGGAGGGAACCTTAAAATATATACATAAAAACGGAAATCCTTTATAAGATAAAATCAGGGTGTAATAGAGAGAGAGAGAGACAATCAGATAAAAGGGAAATATTTGGTCATGTAACATCCTGTAGATTGTTGCCTACAATCAACAATGCGTTGGATGATCAATGAGAAAAATAGGATCGAATGAAGGAAGAGGGTTCTTTCGTCATTTCCTCGCCTACACACACACACACACACACACACGCACGTACACACCCTCGCACACAAACATACACACACGACCTTCCAAAATATTTAAAGGTGACTAAAGATCATGTCAAAGTATAATCATAGAACTTCCTACTACTGATATAAGAATAGAATCAACCCTTTGTAATCCAAGTACCATAAAAATTGCGTCATAGTTCAACACTTCTTCATTATGTGAACGATATGAATCATGTTTTGAAAATCTAAAACCTTTAGAAAACTAAAAATACCGAAATTTTCGTAAAATCGAGAGGCCTATCTGAGAATATACGACGCACTCGAATAATTCATTTTGTTTTTAATTTTTCATTAGGCCTATATCGGCTGTAAATGCAGCTAAACCAGTCACATATCAAAATTTGTCAATGAAATTTGTGATAATTGTTTAGGGGACTTGATTTTAAACTTTCATTCTTTATATATATATATCAGACTTGCGTCCTTTCGAACCTTAATCTACGAGATGAATCTCCAGGCGTATTCGAAATTTCCATGGATATTTAGCCCACGGACTATTTCTTGGATTCAATACTATGACTCAGGTGGGAACGTTTCTAAAACAGGGATGGAAGTTGTAACTGTCAATGGCTTAGTCTACGTGCAATGGCATCATTCGCCCGGTGAAATTAAAAAAATAATAATGGTAAATACCCATTAGTATGGCCGGCATCATGGTTCAAATCTTCGTGCCTGCCCAGTGTCGATCCGAAGTCTGATGACATATCCAGTAGATCACGAGAACTGGCAAAGTGGTCGGATCATACCTTGAGACCAAGTATTCACTGTGCTGGTAATTTCCTCTATTTAGTTTACACTATTTGGCGGTTCAAACGACTAATGGCATCACTAGTCGAGAGGGATGACATCTCTCGGCAAGCAGATCTTGAGTAAGACGTGAGAAAGTTGGCGCGGCTAGGACATCCATTCTAAGGACCATCCCGTTATTTTATTTGTCTGGGGGTACTGAAGACAACACTGGAAAACTCAATCAGGAAGACTAGCGTGCGCTATCTCTACGGCCTCATGCTTTTGAGGGGGGGGTCAAAATATCGTGTCGTTATCGGTGAAAATCAAAAAGTTGACAAGTCCTGGTAAATCCAACTATACTGGCATTGCTAAACTGTATTGTTAATTTTTATAGTTATCGTAACCATACTTGTGCTACGGTAACGATACTCGTGTGCTAAGTTGACTATATCTCGTATTGTTGTATGGTTAGGATACCTAAACAAGTATAGTTAAAGTTTATATTGCTCGGAAAATCATGTGTATGGTTGATTTTACCATATTCCTTCATGACCTACAAGTTTGACAATATATTTATTGTTGCTCGAATCATAACTGTATGGTTATTGGATGCGCATGCGCAGCAAATGACAAAAGTATAGTTAATATTACAATATGTTTTCTGGGACTGTGGGTGCTTGGAAGCTATATTGTTTGTTCGAATCGAGAGAAATTAGAAACATGTAGCTAAGGATGACGAAGGATTTGTTATGACCTCATGTGAGATTATGACATGAGGATTCTTGTTATTATTGCGACGAATAAACATATTGTACAATTTTACGTAATTTGAAGTAATTTCGCAATATGTAGCAATGTTGAGCTCATGGGATTAAACGGCGCTCAAGAGATGGCGCTGTGATAGCTACCATTTCTAAACGCCAGACAATACGAATGGTGTTAATTCTGGAATTTGAATTTGTAATCAACGACTGCTTCTAATGATTTATTCATATGGTATTATCCTTGAATGTAATGCAATATGTTTCAGTCACAATGCATTGGCTAAAGTTTATACCCCCAACGTGTATTATGTAATAGTTGGATACTAATAATGAAACCAAACTTCTCTAGCAAGAAATTTGCATCTGGAGCTCATTTGGCATTTAGGATTAGCAATACATATGGTATGGTCACAACAGCAATAAAATATCGTCGATCTCTAACAAATACAGTATATGTCATTTGTGTAGTATATGTGGAACTACAGCATGGTCACACATGATTCCCCATAGTTAATTCAACTATACAGTATTGTATAATTAACTAGCAACAAGAATTTGACCATACATTATTGTTAACAGTATTGTAATTATGACAATACACCTAACCATATGTATTGTCATAATGACAATACACGATTAACAATACTTGTATGGTATTTGCAACCCATAGTATTGCTGTCCCAAAATTAACTATGAAAAATCGCATTATATGGTTACTCTAACCATACTTTTTTAGCATGTAGATACGTTTACACGTTGGCATAATTCAGCGAAGTATAAGACATTCTCTTGCATGGCCCTCTGCAAACGCTCAACAATAGTCAGGACCTCAATCCCATGTCAGTACCACTCTGTCAGTTTGAAAATCAAAGAAGTCTTGGCCCTTGTTTTTCACTTAATCCATTTAACCTTTGAATTTGAATGTATTTATGGCCCGTAGGCAACTTTGGTTCAGGTCGCATACAATGGAAGAGAGGATTTTTTGAGGAAGTCAGCGAGGGCCTAGTTTGAAGATACCATCTCGGCATTTCCCTTTTGTGACTGAGGATAAATACCTGGAAAAATCTCAAGGGCTACTGAAACTGTTCCCAGGACCTCCAGATTGCGGGTGGAGGGGTACAAACAACTTGGAACCACTGTAGTTGATCTGATTAGAATTTGGTAATTCACAGTCCGATTATGAGCATCAATAGTTCCCAATGCACTGGGATATCCACATTCCATGAAATGCACATTTTAAACTACTGTTTGTACAGTCTGGTATGGTTGAAACCTCTGATTATTAGTATTATGGCATCCGTAAAAATATCAACTTATCACCCTCAGGTAAAAATCGCCGCCAAAACCATATGTGTAACCGGGTAGCCGTGGCTCAGGGGTAGTGCGATGGCTTAGCATTCGAAACGACGTGGGTTCAATCACAGCGGCCGACTATCCTAACTGATGATTTCCCAGGATTTTTCCTTAGTCACGCCAACTGATGGCATTTTCAACTTAGGGCCTAACCGACACCTTTCCTCTCCCCTATGCCGGCCTGAGCCTTAGATGACTGAAGGTCATAAATAAAATTCAAATTCTCAAAATTACAATATTTGTAGACACAGAGTGAATTGTTTTCGAACCTGTTCCAGTAACATCATATTGTACTTGTACACCCAGTTGAGGATATCAGAGCATGAAACCAAAATCATGAAGATATAAAGCCGTGCTGGACTCATGGTCCAGCTTCTGCTGAGAACACCTGGGTACTTGTGGGATGAACAGCGTTGAAAAAGACTTCTTCTCCATTACATCCACTGTTCTATTTCCCTTGACATGATAAATTGTCCCTGGTGGCAGCAGGAGCAGCAGCACTAATGGTTTAAGTCCATTCAGCCACATTTTCAGCTTCACTGGGAACAATCTGCCACTACCAGATAGGTTAAATATCGGCTTATCCCATAAGTAATGTCGTATTTTCCACCGTGAGGAAAAGAACGATAACTTACCTGGAATACTACCGTTAGTCAGGAAAATAGTCTCCTTAGGACCCCACAGCACTGCCACCTGTCAACCAGTTGTTGAATCTCCCACTGAAAGAAGTCACCGATTTTGGAGGCAAAGAACTGGGTGACTGTTCGTCGCACGTCATCCTCATTTTGCAGCCTTTTCCCGGAAAGATGGTTTTGCAGACTGCGAAAAAGACAGTAGACTGTTGGTGCAAGATCTGGTGAAAACGTCGAGTGGGAGCGTTTGTCAAAGCCACGTTCTTCGATCTTAGCAGGTCCTTCTTGCCGTGTGTGGGCGCGCGTTATTACAGTGGATGAACACACCCTTGCGATTAACCAGAGCAGGACGTTTCTCCAACAATGCAGTCCATAGGCGTTCAAGCTGCTGAAAGTAGACATCTGCATCGATGGTCTGGTTACATGCATGGCAAGAGCTCGAAATGCATAGTTCACGGATATCCCACCAAACACTCAACATCACTTTGCAGGGGTAGAGATCCTGTTTTGGTACAGTTCTTACACATATAGCACAATATATCTCTTTTAGATCCACAATATTCGTATAATGTCCCAGAATATTTGGAATCTTATATTCCTAAGATATACTTTTTGGAATATTAAAAGGATATTCTAGATTGCAGTTTCAGGAATTTTCGTGGAATATTATGTGAATATCTCCAAAGAATAATTCACCTCGACATATTCGTAGAATAGACTGGAAATAGAATATTCTTAGGATATGCGCTCGCTCATCCAGGACATTCAGATATTCGTAGCATATTCTACGCATATACTAAAAATATCTTAGAGTACCCTTGGGATATTCCAATGTCCCCCATGGGAATTTTCGTAACATATTATTAGAATCTACCAGTGCTGTATGAGTAGGTACCCACTGCCGTTTGCGTCTAATGTTATGGTAGAGGATCCACTTTTCATTCCCTGTCATTCTGTTAGAAATGGCTCACGTCTGTGACGGGGGAGCAGGGAACTGCAGATGTCAACTCGCTGCTGCTTCTGTTGAGGCGTTAACGCATTGGGTACCCATTTTCCGAGTTTCGACACGTACCCAAGGTCCTGCAGATGACGATGAACAGTAGAATGGGTGACATGGAGTTCGCTGGCCAGTTCTTCAACAGTTTGCATTGGATTTGCCTTCACCGTTGCTTGCAGGGCATCGTTGTCCAGCTGCACAGGTCTCCCTTCTCGTGGCTTATCGGTGAGATTGGTGTCCCCAGACCGAAACCTCTGGAACCACCTCTAGCACTTTCGTACATCCACAGCATCCTGATCATATATGGCGTTGATGTTTCGTGCTGCTGTGTGGGCTGGATGTCTCTGGTGAAATTCATGCAGCATGACATGCCGTATGTGGTCCACCAACACTGCCAAAACACAAAACACACTTCAAAAACGTGGAGTAGACCGTTCTCCTTCTACGCACTGCTGCACAATTAAGTGCCCTCTATGACTCAGCTATGGCATGTGCCGTCTACTATTCGCTCGTCAGATGGCGTCATTGCAGCGTTGGTCGCAGATAAGAGACGACATTACTTATGGGATAAGTGAATATCCCGTCACGTGTTTTATAAGACCAACATCAACGGACTGAAGTCTTATTTGCTCTGTTTTGCTTTTAGGCTTCCGACTTATCTTAGTAAAGCAGCACGAAGTTATGACTCCCCTGGTATAGTTCAGAGTAGAGTAGGGGCAAATTTAATCGATGGAACAAGTGAAATCGTACCCAATTCAGGCAGGCTATTTTGACTGAATATACACCCTGGAATCAGCTCTCATAGTCCAGTGGGAAATGTTGCTGCGTAAGGGCCAGGACTTTGCGAGGGCGGAGGCACGCCCAAGAGAGTCCAAAATATTTTCAAGGCATTTGTTCTCAGGATCAAGTGAATAATAAGAGTAGATGAAAACAAAAGAAAGCACAAAAAGTGAACTTTCTTAGTTTGCTGCGAAATGCTGTACTGAGACCATATTGTCAAAAATAAATAAATAAATAAAGAGTTACGCAGAGCGACGGATCCGGATATCCGACATCCTGAATTTGATCAATTAGTGTTGTATGATTCGGTTTCCACAAACTTTATGCGCGTTGAAAATTTCTTAGGTAGTTACGGATTTCCGTATGTTGAATTTACAGTAGTAACAATTCGGATTAAGTTTGTTGACACTTTTCCACATAATTGTATTATTAAAATAATTACCTCAATTATAAATAGTCTGAAATAATATTAAAACTTTAAGTGTCTGTTGGTGTGCATAGAAAACAGGCAATTCGGATATATAACGATTTTTTCAACTTAAAAAAATTGACAAAAATATCTGATATGTTTTTAGTATGTAAATATGATCCTAGTATTCAAAAATACTATCATATATTTTATAACTAAATTAATATATATTACGAAAACCTTCATTTTTTTTTTTCGTTTTCAGCGAATCGGGCAGCCCGGGTTTAAATCCCGGCCAAGACGCTGGAGACTTTTCTCTCAGTGTTCCAATGTCTGGTGCTCTGAATTGTACTCAGCCTCCTATCAGATTGAGTAACAGAGTGTACTTGGTATTCCTGGGCACCTTGGAAGGTAAAGGCGGTCGAGCGTGGGACTGACCACCTAACCTCACTTATTACCGTAGGTTGAGAATATGTGGAGCGCTACCTCCACATCCCCCATGCGCCGTTCTCGGCGTGTGCGAATCGCACAGGGGATAGCTTTACCTTTTTTTACCTGTTTGGTAGAAATAAAATTGTGTGAAAAAAACAACAATTTATTCAGTTGAAATTTGAATATAATTGAAGACCCTTAGGCAACTCTGGTTCATATCGGATGAATGATGATGGGCGAATTCGTGGAATTAAGAAAGTGGGAGGAAACGAGAGCACTCAGAAGAAAGCAGCATACCGGGTTTGTCCACCACAACGTCCACATGGCATGAACCGCGATCGAACTGGGGACCTCACGCACCAGAGGCAAGCGCTCTACAACTGATCCACCGTGGCTCGATTGAACTTTGAATTTCCATCTGCGACTGTTCAGTCTCAACCTTAATCTGATACTTTTCAGAGACAATTAAATGAAAAATTCTGGATTTTAGAACTGTTTCGGGTCTATTGAAACTTTTCTCTCATTTTTTACATTACTGCTAACAAGGAGACCGTCATTGAGATGATATCGAAACCTTACTCTGAAATTTTGCAAGGAGAATACAGAAAAATAGCTGTCCATGTTAACTGCAAGGTACCGAGATAGGTGCTGGAATATTGGTCGAAGTGTACAAAATGTGTATTTTTTATAATTCAATTAACAGAAGTCACTTCTGCTTCACTTTCATTCTGGAATGGAATACTTCCGAGTTGCAGCGTGAACTCCCACATTGCAACACCCCTCCACATGGACGTATTATAACCACTGCTTTTGCTTGTGGAGCAAGCAATCACAGGCAGTTACAAATACTTTTAGGAAGGTCTTAATAAATGTTACTCGAGACAAAATTCAATTCAAGCTCCCCAGAACGGCTCCAGGGCTTTAGAGAGGCTGGACGAATAAGATGTTATGGAGGGAGAGAGGAGAGTGGATCGGGATTTCTCAAATTTCAATGATAAAATACAAACTAAGTTTTGATACCGGGAGTAGTCGTCACAAGTTCCATCACCAATGCCCATATGAAGAACTGACACAATAAAATGCGTCCTGTTCCCCGCATTAATCGGATATTCCACGTGTCTATAAAGAGAAAGGTGCATGTGCGAGAATCGAATGCAATTACTAGGCGATGGAATTTGCAAGACTCATCCCTAAGAGTTTTCTCTAACAACGAAGTGCTCCTTGGTTCTCTAGGGCTGAAAAAAAGTATTCTCTGTTCCTGTACTGTGTGACTGAGAATTACTTATTTTTAACAAAATTGAATTGACCTGGGATAATTGTACGAATTTGGAAATGAAACATATGAATTGGATAACAGCAAATAAACTTTATAAGAGATTCAACTAAAACAAAACAATAGAAATAACAAAACAAAGAAGTACCAGAGGATGAAGTCCCCTGGCGGATTTGTTGGAAAGTGAACAAAATCAACTTTTAGTATATTTACATTCTTGACTCCAATTTGAGAGATAGAAAATTTTACATGACAGCCTGAGACATTGAATCATTTGCCCACATGTTAGAAGTTACACGGTTCCTCTTCTAGCCAATACATATGTTATAAAGGAGCTGATTTAATGTTATATCTGTAAGCATGTTTCACATCGATTTAGCTTCTTTTACACTACCCAGTTATCCAGAAAGTAAAAGTGAAATACAGTTTCGACTTGACCGCTATGAAATCATCAGAGATATTTACAAAAGAAAAAAAAGCAGTTCAATTGTTCTTTGGTTGCCTTGCAACTAG
The DNA here is from genome assembly GCA_022664845.1 of Lepisma saccharinum. Taxonomy (NCBI): domain Eukaryota; kingdom Metazoa; phylum Arthropoda; class Insecta; order Zygentoma; family Lepismatidae; genus Lepisma; species Lepisma saccharinum. Next base: position 18,057 of record JAGDQP010022299.1, read on the forward strand.
ACTGAGGGGAAACAAAATACAATAATACTGTATTGTTTAGTGGGCTCAATATGATCCGATACGCTCCTACGTACAAGGTACAATCGGTATAAAAGAACAGGTTTACAAAGAGAAAGAGCTAAATTACACATTATGTGGCTAGAAGGCGTTTCAGACATTTTACAGAGCATTCATTATACATGCGTGATTTTATCACACTGTTATAGATCCAAAACCCTTAATAGTACTTCTAAAAATTGAGAACCACCGGTTACTCACTCAGTTGCATATGCATTACTCATAAGTGATGGGGAGATAGAAAAACAAAATTGCCTACGAATTTATTTGGTTAGAAGATTGGAACAAGAGTTTAATGAAATAAGAAAAACAATAAAAGAAATTATGGGGTGAGCTTTGAAAGTTGGGAATTAGAAATCTGAAACGATAGTGGGGTGACTTGCATGCTAGAGGCTGACTTTAGTTTAATTAGGGGATGCGAAGAACAAACGAAGTAGGTTAGCGGCACCGTTTGCCATCTCCGCTGACAGACTGAGTTCAACACAATACACAACCCTTTTTAAAAGCACATTGAATTGAGAAATATATATATATACTCTTAAATCTAAGCACACTTCATTCTATAGAAATCTAACTTATCATTTCTAAATACTACATACTTATTGCAAATATTGGCCAATATTCGCGGCATAAAAAAAAATACTATACACTCGACGACATGATGCAAATTGCAGGACAAAATTAAATCTGTTCATCGCGGGAATCAGCTGATCGACATTTGCTCTGCTTTGAGCTAATTTCGATTTATTCTTTCTTATTTTCTTTGTAATAAAAAAAAAATATAATACTGGATAGCTAGGCCTGCTATGAAACTTTTGAATATTCCAGAAAATATTAGAGAAAAATGCATTCAAGCTCTCTTTTATATAGATACACGTCTAGACAGCTGACAAATATCGTAGTGGGCCACGCCCCCCAATGCACCATGAAGTACTCCAGCTGAATGTTCCGTTAAGGAGAGACAATATGACACAAGAAAAATACAATGTTTACACGGTTGGGATGGAGATCCCACTAACAAACAATTGAAAGCAATACTCATAAATTTCAGGTCACTAGAATATATCAGATACACAAACAAAACACATTACTTAATCGTTACGATATTATATGAAATTTACATTGGCTACCTTAAGAAAACTAATCACAATCGAATAGATAGAGAAAGGTTTTTAGCCTATGAACTTCGGTAAATGATTACTTGGTGCAGCTGACGATTGTATGAATAAGCATTTTGATTTTTTTTTTTCGCAAGTTGGCAAGTAAACCACTTTCTTTATATTTAGACATATATAGAGAGATAATGTTAAACACTTATCGTATTGCATTATATCTGTCAAATGAGTTGTTTGAATGGTTTCTCTAGAACACGGTAAATCACAGAAACATTTACCGAAAGGAGATTTGACATCACGTTCCTCCAAATCGTCTGCGTCGGCATAAGCCAACGGGAATGATAGCGTTCCTGACCCAAAAGCTCAGTTCTATCCCGAAAGTTTATTGCCGCGTTGCTGCAATTGTTCAGATAATGTCCGGGGACAAAATAGGACTAAGAAAGTAGAAAATATGGTGCAGATATCAAAATTATGCCTTTGGAGAGTTTACTCCCCCACGGATTGACGGTTCTGGTTCCTCAAATAAGGAGTTTCTTCAATCTGCGTCTGGCCTTTGAATATATGGCGCAAAAATATGTTGGTAATTTATTAGATCCTACCTGTTTGTCCGGAAACCTCCAAATAAATACTTTGACACTCTCTGGCCTGGAACCTGCTCCTTCTAATGTCCATTAATGTAACTTGTGAGCTGCTGTAGCATAATCCCACACCTGAGGCGTGAGGCTCGTTGTTACTGACCATACTGGTCCACACACACACACATGCTGAATTTGTGTCCAGATGCATTGTCATTTACACAATTCACTTTTCGGCTTGTACCAACACATTGAACACGACAAGTAAACATATTCAATAAAAAGAACATTGGAATCAACACGGAGAAGCAAACTGATGAAAAAGGATTTTCGAAAATTAGGGCGCACTAAAAGCGATTTAGCCACACATGTTAATTAGTAGCTTAATACGTAAAAATAATTATTAACGTTGGATAGATATGTGTGACTACCGAATCACGCTTCACTCGAAGTTATGTCGATGAGATCTTTAACTGTTCTACCCTTCGAAAAATCCAGACTTGCCCTTGTCTCCGGGATGACCCACTTTTTTCCTCCTCCTGACACTCAAAATTTCAAAAGTATCCATTCCCATTTGCTATTACTGTTGTTTACATGCCGTTCTGGTGTGTATTTCAGTCGACAAACCGTTGCTGGTGCCTAATTAGGTGCGAAAATCGGTACGTGCTGCAAGTAAGATGTACAGGATTCTTTCTTCGTTGGTGGTAATATACAGTGTCTCCTGATTCCAGACCTAGTCCTCGACTTGTCGGCGACAACTACATTTACAGGTCTATAAAATGCACGGTAGCATATTCTTTGTAAGTAGGGAAGTCATTAGCCATTGTAAGACGCTGTTTGTCTTGTCACTGCCGTACAGGAAGGCACTGGCAGCAATGATAGCAAATATTGCACCGGAACTGTAACGGTGACTTCGCTGTAAGCTTAACCCTATACTTGTACCGTAACTAACAGCAATTTCCCCTAAACCTCGTAGTCGTGCGGTTTGGGGTGCTAAGCCAGCGACTCGACTGGGGCATGGATGGTGGATTTTAGACACAGCAGCTAATGGACTCGATACGGTCTGAACTCAGTAGTTACTAAAATGGTCCTAAAATACAACATTTACAATAAAATATGTAATTGTAGCGTTAAGTAGATATTGAATACTGACGGTGAAAAGAACAGAAATTGTATCAAATAATATTTTCTGCGTTCATTCACGTCTCTTATTTCCAATGTTTGTGTCATCACGGACATAGTCACACCCGGTTTCTGCGATTACGATCGCTTACTTCAAATAGATACTGGGTGAGGGGGCGAACGTGGGTTTCGTCTCATCTCACTCCGGACATCCCGACTGAGGCTTTTCCAAGGCTTCCCAAGTAAATGTCCTGCCTGCTACTTTTTCTTTGGCTGTCTTGAAAGAGTACCTACTTGCCAAATTGTGTAGGGCTTTAGCCTATAATTGTAAATTTTAAGCAGTAAAGCAGTGAAAATACACTTAGGAGTTTGTGTCATTGGTGCAATATATATATATATATATATATATATGCCGAGGCTACATTTGTATGCCGAGGCTACACCCCGAAAAGGCTACATTTGAAAGGGAAGGTAGAAGGGAATGTGAGGATTTAGTCAGTTGAATGGGCTAAGAGCTTTTCTTTATCTTTTTACTTTATTGTTTTACTTAAAGTGTTATCAAAATTGAGGGGAGGGGGTTGCTATCGATTTTTTTTCGATTTTTGACCTAAATTTTTTAAGTTAGGGTGTGCTCGTGAATTTGGGGGGGGGGGGATTAAATCCCCTACATCTGGCACAATTACTGCGTTCAATAGTGCTGAGAACACACATTGGTTATGTGTTAGAGACAAAAGAAAAGAGAGGAGAGCATAGTCCGGTGGAAGAAGGCCAAAATTTAGGTGTACCTTGCATTGTGGTCTGCGCAATATTTTGTACATTTTGTTATTCACGAGACCATCCTAAGTGATAATCCGACGGGTGCCACCTCGTCATCCTTGGGTAATCCAAAATGGCGGCCATCCAATATGACACTCAAAGGCTAAACGTTGTCTTGGTTTTGAATGCATGTATCTCCTAAACTACTGGCCAATCTTTATCGTTCAAACACTAAATTATGTAGAAGATAACACGATAAAATATGACATCACTTATTTATATTCATACTTAAAATTAGTAACCAGAAAGATAATTAAAAAGATAACTAAAAAGTAACCAGAAATATAATAATTCATCTAAAAACTTTAATGCCAGTTGGAACGGCAATGATTATTGTGGCTGCTGTGAAATAGGCTCGGGTGTTTATGTCTATTCCTACTTTGAATATGTGATGGACTCATAGAATAAAACCGAGAAATCCAATCGCTAATATTGCATAGGTTATTCCTAGGGCTCCAAATGTTTCCTTCTTACCGCTTTCTTGAGTAACAATGTGGGAGATCATTCAAAATCCTGGCAGAATTAAGATATAGACTGCGGGGTGTCCAAAGAATCAGAAGAGCAGAATCAGATCTCCGGCTGGTTCAAAGAAGGAGGCATTTAAGTCTCGATCTGTTAAGAGTATTGTAATGGCTCCTGCTAGGATAGTACACTGAATTAGCTAAACTCATGGGATAGCAGGTCACCGATTCGCAGGTGGACACCACGTGTGTTCCACGCTCCCTGCAGGGCTCCGCGACGGCTCCAGTTGTGTGCGAGACCTTATAGGAAGTGACTGTGTGAGTGATTCATGTGAAATGTAACGTCGCCGTGACTTGACGCCATTCGAACGGGACATTGTGGTGGGTGCTCGACGCATGGGAAGTTCGATTTCGGCGCTGGTGCAGGTATTCGGCTTCACACGTTCAAGCATGTTCAGGGTGTACCGAGAATGGTTGGATGAAGGCGCCACAGTCCACAACAGACACCATACCGGATGTCCAGCCGCCCGTAATGACCGATACAGGCGACACTTAGGACGAACGGTCAATAGAGACAGGAGGGCGACAGTGCGAGAAATCATAGCTCAATTCAACACTGGCCACGCTAGAAACATCTCCCAGTGGACAATCTGTCGCACCTTCCGTTCGCTCGGGTATGGGAGCCGTCGCCCTACACAGGTGCCACTGCTAACCTCGCGTCGTCGGACACTTCGGTTTGTATTTACCACCAATCGCCTCGGATGGACACTGCAACAGTGGAGTAACGTCAGCTGGTCCGACGAATCACGGTATGAGCTATACCATCCCGATGGGAGGCACCGTGTGTGGCACATATCTCATGAAGCGATGGATCCCGTATGTCAAGAGAACGTGGTCCAGGACGGTGGGGTATCAGTTATAGTCTGGAGCGCGTTTTTCTGGTATGGAATGGGTCCTCTGGTTGTTCTGTAAGACACGTTGAATAGTCCGCTGTGTCGTCAACTGCTAGGAGACCATCTCCACTCGATTTTGGCCTTTCAACACCCTGACGATCTTGCGGTCTTTCAAGATAACAATGCGCCCCACATCGCTCCAATGTTGTCCGAGAATAGTTCGAAGAGGATGCAGGGGAGGTCCAACGTCTGAGCTGGCCACCCCGAAGCCCTGATATGATCCTCATTGAGCATATCTGGGATGACGTTGAACTCAGGTTTCGTGCACTGGATCCTCCACCCACAAACAGACCGCAATTGGTTTCCGCACTGCAAACTGTGTGGTGTCAACTGCCTCCGGAAGTGTACCAGGGAATTGCAGACCCACTTCCACGCCGTATCGCTGCGCTTCACAGGGCCAGAGGGGGCCCGACTAAATATTAGGTGACTATCCCATGAGTTTTGTTAACTCAGTGTAGTAAATGGATAGCTGTAATTATAACAGATCACACAAATAATGGTACTCGTTCTATTGTTATATCGGATACTCGTATATTAATTACTGTTATGATAAAATTTACAGTACCTAGAATTGAGGAGACTTCTGCTAAATGGAAGGAGAAGATTGATAAATTTATTGACCTCCCTGCGTGAGCAATTGAGTTAGATAAGTCAGGATAGACAGTTCAGCCTGTCCCTGCGCCACTCCCTACAATTCTTCCAGTTAATAATAGATTTAGAGATGAGTGGTGGTGGTAAATGTTAAAATCTTAAGTCGCCGGAAGGTTATGTCTGGAGCACCTAATATTAAGGGGACTAGTCAATTTCCAAAGCCGCCAATATAATTTCCATTATCAAGTTACCATTTTTCACTGTCAATAAATTAGCTATCTTTTAATGTATCCAAATAAACAATACGTCAAATTAACGCAGAAATAACGATCTTTGAAAAGTTATTCTACACGTTTTACTATTATTCTAGCCGTTTGCATGTAACTTTGCAATATATGATTGAAAAGTTGTTCGAAAAAATGAAAGTTTTAAATTGAATTATTTTTGTGGTTACTAATTTTAAGTATGAGTATCAATAAGTCATGTCATATTTTATCGTGTTATCTTCTACATAATTTAGTGTTTGAACGATAAAGATTGGGCCAGTAGTTTAGGAGATACGTGCATTCAAACTTAAGACTACGCTTAGCCTTTGGGTGCCATATTGGATGTCCGACATTTTGGATTGCCCAAGGGTGACGAGATGACTCTCACTTAGGTGGTCCCATGAATAATAAAATGCACAAAAACATTGCGCAGACCACAATGCAAGGTTCAGTGCCTTGGTTGCCAGACTAGTAATAATGTTTATCCTATCTTAGCTGCGTAGTGATAACTGCGACTGAGCTCAGGAGGTACATGGAAGCAAATTTTCAACAGCACGACCAGTTCTTTGAAGACCATATGTGAGGACAAAAGGGTGGAATCAGGTCGGCTCATACAACATCCTGTGCATATTACGATCAGGAGCAGTCCGTAGAGTGGTCGCCTTGTATTTTTTTAAATTGGTTCCATAACATTGGACGTATTCGGATCAAGTTTGGCACCAACATTATTCGACCAAATAGAAAAATACTGTGAGTGTTCGCGTGCCTCATGACCAGAGCTGTCAGTGTTTCGAACCTATTTTATACCAAAAAAAAGTTTATGTGTCTGAGATGCCATCAAGGGGTCGGTGCCTTTGCAATTGTTGTCACAGTGTTCGATTTGTCGGGAGCGGATGCCGAGACTTTTCCCTGATGCGTCAGGATTTCATCCCCAGTTGTTGATCCCGAATGTCATCCGAAGAAGAGGTAAAAATCATCCCGCAAATAGGTGGTAGGTTGAAACTTATCACTTTACCAGTAACCACTAATCTCAGGAGGATCCCCTTTCGTAATTTCACTTTCATTGACCGGAACGTGTCTAACGCGGATACGAAAAGCCATTTTGATTGTGAATTCAGGATATATTTTTGTTCTGCTCATCCATAAAGTTTTAATCTGTCTAAATCAAAATATGTCAAATTTTCTCCTTTAAGTTTTCAGGCATTAATTATTTCAAGTAGGTAACATTTGTTGGATAGCAGTGACCTTTCATGTGATACGTATATGCTGTATGATTGAGTGGGAGAAGTTAAAACGAAATGCAGTAGAATGACCCTGAAGCCCTTTCCTCTCATTTCGACTTCAAACAAATGGTTCTGAAAGATTCCAAACGATCCCTTCTTTTCATCCTTGTGAAAACCCTTGAAGATTGGTTTGTTTGGAAAGAAAAAAAAAATGTGATAGTTGTCACTCTCCATTAGTTTGTAGTGAAAGTGAATAAGTGTAAATAGAGTAAATAGTGCATAATAAGTTATCAAATGTACTTAAGGTTGTGTGAAGTGTTGCGGTGACATAAATGAAACTATGGTGATTATTTAATTTTCTACTACCTACCTCTAGGGCGGTGTAATATGATTCAACTTTTCAATGTAGTCAGCGGAAAACTGGCCACAATGGAAATATTTTGTTGAGCTATTAGTGTTATAAATAATATAAAAAAAAGTTAGTTTCCTCTGAAACTTCCTGTTAAAAAAAACAACAAAAAACATGAGCCTTCGTTTTTCGTCTAACGGTTTCTTTTTCAAGGTAGCAGTTTGTAATACTGCTAACGGCTCTTTAAACAAGAATTGTTTTCATATAGATAATTAAGAAGAAATACAACATAAACTAAACCCTAGATTATAAATATGTTTTGGTATATGTGAGATATTCTGAGTTGCCCAGTTACCAGTGTTGCAAACTTCTTTTAAAAAAATAATTCTTTTAAATTTCTTCCATACCGTACCTTCCTCAAACACCATTCAACACAATAGAAGAAAGTTTTGGGTGTCCCGGACCTTAATCACCCCAGTTGTGACTGTTGCCAACCTATTTTAAAATTCAACTGATAGAAAAGCCTTTATTAATACAAATCTACACGTGTACATTGATTTACACTAAATTTGATATACATGTTCATTAAGTACTGGGACAGGTCATACAGGAACCGTAGTTTGCGAGGGCTGCCAAACGATTGAAAAAAAATATCTAAATTTCGTATTTGTTGGACGTATCCGCATTGATTTACACCAAATTTGACATGTGAATTAACAACTGGGACAGTTCATGTGGGTACTTCCGGCGTCACAGTCGTCAGTGTTATCAACCAACTTCAAAAAATAAATTATTTAATTTCTTCCATTTCGTTGAAGCCGTAGATGTACTTCAGGTCCGACAGTTGACAGTGTTACCAATCAATTTTTAAGATTAAATATTTACTACATCCATTGAGTTCGACGTATCCGTACTAAGCTTTGAGTATACATATTCGACACAATCGAAATATACTGCGCTTGTTTCCTGTACCCAAGCACGCAGTTGTCAGCGTTGCCACCCTATTTTAGTTTTCAGTTTTTCAAATGGGCCCCATTCTGCTACGTGCCGATAGCTATTCCTTCTACTTTAAAAACAGTGCGGGGGTGGGCGTTACGTGACTACGTTATGAATCTTATGATATGCTTTGAAATAATACTTCTCAGAGTCCTATTGCAACAGACTCACTATAAGAAACTATGTGTAGTTGCTTGTTTACAAGAATATTCATTATGGATTTATACAACTCTCTTTAAATATGCACATAACATAAAATATTTTTTTGTTACACTGTATCTATCTGTGCATATTTTCACAGTATGGGGCGAGGCTTGGAGCTCGGAGCATGAGGGAGCAATGTCACCGAGTTTTTATAGTGAAACACAATGTACTTGTAAACGCAAACATATATTTCTGCCTTTGAATAGAAGCAGGTTATTTCCCGGGATTCTGAGCTAAAGATTGACTTTTGCGGACGGTAATCATAATCAAAAATAGATATCTTCCTTGAATAATAACGTAATTAGAAATTAACGTATTGTATACTGGATGAGAGCATATTTCGGTAAGAATTAATAGCTTTTCAATTTACAGTAAAGATGTCTTCGAAGTTGTATTATCTCTAGGAACTTAAATTCTTCCTATAATTCAAAATATTTCTTCAGTTCCCTGGAGGATTTTATTGCAAACTATGCCAAATCTTAGTTAATTCCTTATGTTTTTCAGGGTGAAGATATAGGAAGTACAGCAAGGTGGCAGTGAATGCATAAATAATCCCATCATTTCCCTCGTAAGGCTGCCAAAACAAAGCAATAGTAGATTGGGATGAATGTGTGAAAGCTTAACTCCAATCCTGCTGATTACATTGATTGTCTGCAACGTAAAGGATTAAATCACTTACTGTGTGAAAAAAATGACATTTTGAAAAGAAAAGAACATGAAAAAGAACTGAAAAAACTTCACAAAAAAACGTTTTTTTTACAACACTAGGAGCCATGCAATAGCATGAAAGACAAAGACAAAAAAAAGTGAAAATGTCAAGTTTACACCTACTATGATGGATCAGTTATACCGTGGACAAAACATTAATTTTGTTGATATTATTTACCTTTATGAAAGATTCGATCACTAAGGGAAATACCTATATATATGATATAAAATTCAATAAGCCTTTATAAATATAAACTATTATAGATTTCTAGAGAGTGTGTGTTTAACCTGCTCGCTGGTCAGTTCTGTTTGACATTGAAAGTGAACTTCCAGCAAAAGGCGCCTACAGCGTAAAACGTAATTATGGTCTGCATATGCGAGCGTGGCATTCCGTAGCATGAATAAGAGGCCTTTCCTTGCTGAAGTATAATTCTCACAACTAAGGAATTATGCTATCATCTTTTTGTTTTCTAATTTTCTTTCGGAATTTTCCGTTGTTTGAGCAATTCAAAGGCTTCCTATTACGTGTTTATTCCAAATAGAGAATAGACAGAATGAAAATGAAAGTTACATAGACAGTGTTGTTTTTGAAACTAGAATGAACGTCTAAATAGATATTTAAGATAGTAACACAATGATGTGTGCCAAACTTGTCCATAAGAGAACTGAGACGGTGACTTTGCCTAAGAAGATAAATAAAGTTCCCCTTCCGAAAGAATGAGAAAACAGTTGCTAAATAAGAAGTTAATGGAAGTGCCTTATATATATAAAAATATCAGTATACGGGTTAGTGTCATCATCATCATCGGGGTGACTCAGTGGTAGAGCGCCCACCTCTAGTGCGTGGGGTCGTACCATGGTACCGTGTGCGTGTGTTGGGGGTTCTCCCGTTTCCTCCAACTTTCCTCCACCATCCATTTGACATAAGCCAAAGTTGCCTAAAGGCCTTAAAATTAAATTCAAAATGCATCATCATAAACGTTATTCCATTCAACTTCTGTTTGCCCTTTCCTTTGGTGTCTATCCTACGATTGGTCTTGAAGAACTGTTATCCATGTTGTCCCTCTTCCTTTCTTGCGCCCCTCCTATTTTTTGGTGTTCTTTTCAGTGTTCGCCTGTATGTAACGTAGGTTTGCGTCTCACCGGAACCAGGTGGAGAGAAATTGATTTCAGATCTGGGCTCAGCGACTACAATTTATTTGCCTGGAGTGTCTGGAACCTGGTTTTATTTTTAATCTCGAGTCTCTGACACTGGGAGGTCGTTTTCATTTCATTAGCTATCTTCATTTACAGCATTCTTAACTCATTGGTCATAGTAGTGTAAGCCAAACCGGTCGCAGTCGCCCCCACCAAAATTTGAACACCTGGGGGCCATTAATCTTAATTTTGATACGTTCCCAGGGCCTTACTGGCCCCGGAAATCACCTCGGGGTCATGCTCCACCCCTACCCTTGCTTTACACCTCACCCTCGTTTTCAGAACATCGTGAGAAAAGTTTTGGTGGCATGAGAAGGAAATAATATTTCAATTAAAAAAAGTACATACGATATGACTCAACAATCTTCGACTACAAGAAAAAGCAATGAAATATCAATGGGTAACTAAAAGATATATAAAAATCCAACTTGATTACAGATAGAATATTGGCAGAATTAACCATATCTCGAATATAAACGATATTAGGCTGAACTGAAGTGGGAGAATGAAAGAATACTTGAACCAAGACGCCCCCTAATAGGGCTTGAACCAATGTATTACCTTTGAGAAATCTTATATGGAGACTAGTGTGTAATATCTAAAATAAGGATAGTCTAATACTAAAGAAAAGCAAACAATCACAACATACAATGGGTAATGAATTGCATGTTTAAATATAGTTAAAATTATTTATGGTATAATGATCCGAAAAGTGACATTTTAAAGAAAAATATCTTCAAAACTGGTTGTCTGCATTAGGAAATATAATTCAAAGACTCATTAACAATAGACAAGCAAACAAACAAAGAAAAAAATCTTGATTTTATTTTTGGCTGGCGAGAGGAAAAGGTGTTTTCTGAGTTCCGATTTGTCTTAAACTAAAATGATAATATTGGTTAGGGTGGAAGCAGGAAGGAAAGAGGAGAGAAGTTCCTAGCGGGAGGCGGGGATAGTTGCGGTTACGCAAAACAGGTGTTAATATAAGCTTGTGGATATGTATTCTGACCGCAAGGGGTCACGCTTCCGCTTTGGGGTGGGAAGAAAACACATTTTTTGGCGGCTGTGTGAAGGGGGAGAAGACGCATACGCCTGGGAACATTTTAAGAGATGTGTAGAGACTTCCGTAAATTAAAAGAAACAGGAAGAATGGAAATGTGATTTCTTTTTTTTTTTTGCTACACATGGAAGGCTTGGAATGATGTCATAGTTTCCGCTTGGAGTTCGTGAGAAACCAATTACTAGTGTGCGGGAATCATAATAGAATATTTGTCATGCATCTATTTTCCGGCAGTTAATGGTCATCTGTGACAACATATTTGATTGGTAAAGGTTTGTACCATATGGAGAGTTCAGAAGTTCACTCACAAAAGATGAGAGATTCCCGTGAGAGAATAACGTAACTAGAATATTTTAGAATAACCTTTAACATTTTCCCATGGAATATATGAGGACTGTGGGGCTGAAACATGGCCGGACAAGCTTATATATGCCACTATTTAACACACGAGAATATCATTTGATAGCTAAGTTTCCTCGTTGACAGTGCTTTATTATCACGGGTGTTTTTGAGATAAAGAGAAGATACAACAGATCAAGGTAAGTCCCTTAGAATTTTTCTGTAAGATCATATACATTTCTTTTGGGTACAAAGAGAATCTCAGAATGTAGTCTTTGCGTAATTAAATTAAGTTGCCGTAGCTCAGTTACTTAGTAATTGACAAGTCGTACAAACAATTCTTGACTGTGACTTTACCGGGATTTTTAGTCATATAAAATAAACAAATAACACCACCCATGGTTTTGAATATTCCACACAAAACAAATAGCGACCGTGGCTCAGTAGTTTTAAAATATAATAAAAACGGTATTGCGGGCTGTCAGTTTATTCGAAATTGTTTTAGTTATAGAAATGAAAT
>JAGDQP010022300.1:354-19081 GCA_022664845.1 Lepisma saccharinum
CTCGCGCCAAGTTCCTTTGTTCCTGTTACATGCTGTCACCAAGGAACTTGGCTCATCCGTCTCCCATTTCACACCTTTTTAGGGCTAAAGAACTTGGCTCCACTTTTTGCACCTCTGGTGTTTTTGTTCGGATATAAATTTTCCTAACAGGTTTGGTTTACTAGTTTAAAAATCTTGTTAAGAGTTGTTTTTATTCTCTATAAGAAGAACCATATCATCTGCAAATATCATACATTTGATTTTCTATTGGCCCTTCGTGACTCCTCCGTTTTCGAATAGTCTCTTTACAACCTGTCCTAGATTGAATGTAGAATAAATGGGCGAGAGATTCGTTCTCACTATCTAACTGCTCGACTTTCTGTTGATTGTTCTAATAAATCTCCGTTTACTTTCACTCCTATTCTCTGCTAAATGTAAATTCTTTATAGCTCTTCCATTTATCAATTTCATAACACCCTCCTTCAGCACTTGTCTCTTTGCATCATCCAATAAATATTAATTAATGTTAATTAGGATCAATTTACTGTGAGAAAGAATACATTTATGGGCTAAACATGACCTTAGTCTACATCAGCCATTGTCTAAACTTTACCGTGTATTTAGGAGAAGAAAAGGGTAAGTAACAGCTATGACTCTAATTTAAGGAACCATTCTTCTTCTTCTGGTGTATCTACTACAAGTCCGAGAAAACCAACGTTAAAATGTCCGTTGAGGTTTCGAAACTTCATCGTCTGTTTCACGATCTAGTATCAGTGAAATTCGATACTAGATCATGGAAATCTCGACACCATTGCACAATTGGTATAGCGTTTGCTTCGTATACGGGAAGTTCTGGGTTCGATACTAGAGGCCGACCATACTGGCTTAGCTTTTTGCTCAGTCACACAAGACAAATGCGAGATGGTATCATCAATTTGGTACCTGATCTACTCCTTCCTGGATCCTTTCCCCCAACCCTATCCCGGCCTGAGACATTGATGTTTGAAAATCATAAATAAAATTCAAAATTTACGTTACCGTCAGCTTTAAATATAATTTTATAGAATACAATAGAAATTTATCGTCTGTGTAGTATATACATGTCGTGAACTATGATACATAAGACCCTGTCAATGTCTCTATACATGAGACAGGATATTTATTTTTTAAAAAAGTATGTACAATTAACATCACTATAAATTATAACATAAGTCCTCACTCAAATAATCATTAACAGTACAGTAACCCTTATTTACCAACAAATTGAAAAACTCAGATTTAAATATATTTGTATTTTCAATACTCTTTAGGTAATTCGGTAGTTTATTGTACAATCCCGCACAAAAAGAGTGAACCTTAGAATGAGTAGTTGCAAAATTTTGTCTTTCTGGGAAGATGTTTCTATTTTGCCTTGTATGGTAATTGTGTATATTTCTTGAATAAGTAAATAAGTGACTATTTTTCTTTGTAAATACTACGCTCTTATAAATATATAGGCATGGCAATGTTAGAATCTTTTGAGACATAAACACATCTTTACATGGAGACCTAGGGCTCACGTTCAAATTAATTCTAAGAACCTTCTTTTGTAAACTAGACGTATTCACGCTAACATGTGATGCACCACAAAATATTATTCCAAAGCTAATAAGAGCATATTTTGCGTATTATAATGAGAGCAGAGTTGCCGGGACACTGTACCTTGTAATCTATACGTGATAAAGCAGACACAATTCAATTTGTTTCACTAAGTTCGAAAATGAGAGCATCCCATTTTAGCTTCTAAATGCTTTTAGAAGTGTATTCCAGAATTAAAGAATTTACTATTGTGGGTGGAAATGTAAACGGTCGGAGAGAAAAATGAAAATATAGGATTTTTGATTTATCTACATTTATGTTCAGACTGTTTATCCAAGCCCACTCTATTAATCTCTCAGCCATTGATTTTAAATTACTTTCTGCTTCTTGATGAGTGTTTCCAGTTACGAAAACATTTTCATCATTAGCGTACAACACTACACTTCCTGATTCTATGAACTGAGACAAAACATTGATATAGAAAACAAATAATATAGGTCCTAAAATAGAGTCCTGAGGAACACCCTTGTTCATTTCTTTCACTGCCGAATGAAATACTATGCTTCTTTCATTAAGAGTTCTAGAGATTTGTACTACCTACTTTCTATTACTTAAGTACGATGAAAACCAATCATAAGATACACCTCTGATACCATGCTGATATAATTTCATTAAAGTCAAGTGATGTACGTTGTCAAATGCCTTAGAACAATCTAGAAATACACCTATGGTGTGCTGGCTTTTATTTAAGGTATCTGAAACCTTTTTTTTAATGAAATCAAACAATGCAGTGCAGGTTTTCTCTTCTGACACCATATTGGGAAAGAGAAACCAATACTGACAAAATAGAAATAAGACGATATATCTGCAATACTTTCTTTCTCGTGCAAGGGGCTAATTTTAGCAATTTTTAGTCTGCTTGGAAAAATTTCTGACTCAAAACTGCTGGTCTCCAATTAAATGTATAAAGTGTATACCTTCCAATAACAATAGACGGCATATAATCCAGCCCTGTTGAATTTGTATTAGACCGCTCCTGAATAATGAATATAACCAGGATGGATTTCCGTAATTGAAAAACATACCAAGTCCACCAGAGTATATTTTTTCAGGAGGAACGAAAAACAGTCCAAGGTCTTCATTTGTTACCCTATTCAGCGGAAATTATTTTGTATTAAAAAAAAATGTTTCTGTGGTGGGATTAGGATGTAATATTTATGCAAATGGATAGTCCTTGGAACATAGAAACCGACGAACAGAAAAATGCAAATACAAAAAAAAAGGTGAACTTGGGATGGTTTTCAATTCAGCTCATCAATTTTAGAACGCAAATGCGAGAAGGGAATTGTTCACACAAATATGTTTTAGGAAAGTAATCTTCCAATGATTACTTCTGAAAGGTTTTATCATAAATCAAAAAATATTAGAGATTTAAATTTAAAGAAAATCATATCCATTATACATTTCCCCGAGAACTGTTACATGAAAATCCCTCAACTTGATTACTAGAGTTATACGGTTATTTTATTATTTTAAACAATGCATTAAAGAATGTTTATATTCCATTAATTTCCAAGAATATAAAAAGGAAATTTCCCTTCCTGTATGACTGCTACGCAGGACAAAAAATGTTTGGTGTTTTAGAAAAAAATGTTCAAATAGGGCCCCCAACAAAGTTTTATTTCGTTTAGACTAAAGTTTGTTTAAACGAATTTGATTGGCAGCAATGAAGGAAATGACGGTGGAACCGAGGAGACAAGAACACGGATTTGCTAGTTTTTATCTCGATGCCACACCTACCAGCCCGCAACGCCTCCTGGCTGAAAGTAAGTGCAGTTCGGCACATACAGGAACAATTTTTATAACTTAAAATTTCCAACATCCTAACTGCAAAGAAATACAATATTACTCCACTATAAGGCCTACTGTAGTTTATTAACAATAATTCATATCGCTGCCTTTCTTTGTATACTTCGTAGCCAGGGTAACAAAAACGTTCCAAAACTCAGAACCGGTTTTGTGTACTAATATTCTTGTTTGTTCCATCAAACAAAACAAGTTTGTTCCAAACTTATTGATTTCTATGTTACTCAATCTTTCGTGGCAAGCACATGAAATATTCAGAAATAACTGATGATCGAAATTAAGTAATTGGCAAGAAATAATATTCCATAATATTGAATTCACGTCCTATTAACATCTTATCAACTATATGGAACCTTTGTTGAAGTATGGTTTTTTAAATTAAACGTACTTTTTCAACCGAAAATGGTTAATCAACAAAATAAATAACGTTCAAAACACGTTTGTGTGTTTCTGGGGAGATTAAATTTAATATTATAAACGATTAGTATTTCAGTTCCCTTCTTCGTCTTCCTCCTATTCATCATCTGCATCTGCACAAACGTTAGTTAACAAAAAACATATTTTTAAAATTATTGTGTAACCTTTGTCAGAAAAATTCCAGGACTGATGTTATTTTAAATATTGCACTCACCATTTAATAGGCCTTATTGCTGTTAAGACAGTCTTCTCTGCTATCTATGCACAGATGCCAACGTTTCTGGATGTTTCATAAGCAAGCAGGGAAAGCATCTTCTAGGATGTTTCACAGCACATCTGTCACTGATTTCTAAAGTTTTATGATACCTTGATGACACTTTTCTTTATGCAGTATTTTCACGCAGGTAAACAGAAAAAAATCACACGGAGACAGATCGGGTGAATATGGAGAGAGTGAGAAAGTAAATGTGTGACGACAATTGCTTCAGGTTTCCCTGTTTCCCTGTTGTTGGCTTTCTTGTGAGGGACGTGTCTTACATTAAGCTTTTGTTTCATTAAATCATCATGTAAACTTTGATGACACACACCACATTGACAGTTCAGTACATCCGATAATATGCCTCCAGCAACACAACGATCTTCTCGAAGTAAGTACGTCGCACATTCCACAATTTCAACAGTATGTGCTGTTGAAGGCAGCCTCTTCGTTAATCGTCTTCAACTGAAGTCATGCAGTCCGGAAACTTCTTATATCATTCAAAGACGCTTCCTTTCGAAATGCGTAGAAGTTGGTGAATTAAGTTCCATGTTTCGGAGCCAGAGCATAGCCCAGCACTTGCAAGTATTAACATTTTGCTTCAACCTTGAGTCCATCACTTGCCTAGCTCCAAGTAAATGGCCTAATATGAGGAACACTGTGTTGTCAGGCAGAGCTCAGCCATCTGGTGGGTTTATGTGCAACCATTTCTAGGGACATGTATATCCACAACACACACCGAGTGACTAGACGACACCCAATTCACGTATTTCAATATCATACAGGTTCGGTATCAATTCGAAACAATCAGTCCTGGAATTTTTCTGACAAAGCTTTTATCGGTGAATTCAGTTGGTAGAACGGTCTTTCCATGTGTCTGATATGTGGTATTCTTCGCACGAAATTCCCATTCTGCCTCTACAGGTTTCAAACTAAAGAATGCAAACAATTGAAGCAGCCTGTTCATAAGCATCTAATGCTTGATGTTCTCAACGAATTTGTTCACTATTGAAATTGTTCACTTAATATTTGTTAGCGATTACTAAAACCTGCATTAATGAATCTACTTCAATCATGAACAGAACAGAAAATTAAAAGAAAACAATAGTATAGAACAATAGCATAGCAGAAGAAATGGGAATACAATGGGAATGTTAACAACTATTGATTGATTCTATCAAAAGGGAAAAGTTATACAGTATCCTCATACGATTTGAAATTCCGAAAAAGAAAAAAAAAAAAAAAAGGTTCACATAGTGAAGATGTGTCTCAGCGATCCCATAAGTAGACTACGGATAGATAATGTCAGATAGTTTCAAGATTCGCAACGGATTGAAACGAGGCGATGCCTTGTCACCACTATTGTTTAGCTTTGCGTTAGAATATGCGATTTTAAGAATTAAAGGGGGGGGGAAAGGGACTATCATTGAATGGTTTGAATCAACTGTCTGTATACGCGGATAATGTAGATTTAATAGGGGACGATATAGGTGCACTACAAAGCAACACCGATGTCTTAGTAGAAGCGTGTGATGAGATAGGTCTACAGGTAAACATAGATAAAACAAATACATGATAACAAGCCGAAGCACAGGGAATGAAGGAATTAAAAACATAAGAATTAGGGATGAGGTCATAGAGAAAGTAAACAAATTTAAATACTTGGGAGCATACGTAACAAGCAAAAATGAGGTCACGGAAGAAATAAAAAGTCACTTAGTATCGGGGAACAAATGTTTCTATTCAGTCCAAAAACTTCTAACATCGCGATTTATATCAAGGAAATTGAAATTGAAAATATACAGAACGGTTATTCTGCCGGTAATACTTTACGGTTGCGAAAGTTGGAGTATGACCTTGGCAGACGAACATAAATTACGTGTGTTTGAAAATAAGGTTTTTGGAAAGATATACCGGCCGAAACGGGACGAAATGACTGGAGAATCAAGTAGGCTGCATAATGAAGAACTCGACGGATTGTACGATTTACCAGATGTTGTAAACATAAGGAAATCGCGACGACTAAGGTGGGCAGTTCATGTAGCTCGGATGGGAGAGAAACGAAAATTATATTCTATCCTGGTTGGAAAGCCGGATGGAAGGAGACCATTGGGAAGACCGAGACGTCGTTGGGAGGACAATATTAGAGGAGATCTTCGAGAAGTAGGTGTTCGTGATGAAAACTGGCTTGATACTGCCCAGGATAGAATCCAATGGCGAACGTTTGTTACTGCGGCGATGAAGTTGCGAGTTCCGAGTTAGTTTAATAGTATAGTCTGAAACCTTTAAATGAATAAAAATTTCCTCTTTGGAAGTTTGAAATCTGTATATTAGGATACTCAGCAGGAGCTCTGAAATTTAATGGAAATATAAATTAAGATATCGATATATTGAAGATATTGTAAGATCATGCATTATAATTAACTTCAGAGGCTTCTTTTGCTGTTCTGAAATTGTTTTATTTGTTTCCCAGAGTTAATGACCGCAATATAATATTATTCCGATCTTCAGACGAAGACTTTACACTGATGAATATTGAATTAGTATTACTACTACTACTTCTACAAATACCACTACTAATGCTGCTCTTGCTTCTAACTACGACCTCTAGTTCTGCTCGGTGTATTACTATTGCTTCTTCTGTTAATGAGCGTTTCCACGAATATGTCATACTCGATGGGGAAAAAGTGAAACATAGCCCTATCGTGGATTTAATTTAGTTAGTGCAATCGATTCTTGGAAGATATACGATTCATGTTTACCTAATTAGGGTAATTAACTTGTTTTGCGTTATTTAAAAAATCACAAAAATAGCTACAATTGTACTTCATTTCAACACTTAATTATTCAGCTGGAAATGTAGAAAATTGAAATTTAAGAAATAATAAACTAAACTTCGTTCTCTTCCATACTGACACAAACCATTGATTTGATTTCTTAATAATCGTCCTCAGATCCTGGCAAAGCATTATAAAAATCGATTATATAATTGTGACGCTCCACATATAAAATCTACTATACATTCCTGAATTCTTGATGAAAAGTAAAATACTTTCATGTGGTGCATTAGAGTCAAATGCTGAGCAAAAAGTGTTTCAAGTATTTTTCCTAATTACAATAAATTGTGTTTAAAACATTAACGTGCAATACCACGCGTCACAAACTGACATTCAGAATATGCTTTTCGTCTGTAATTGCAGTATGTCTCCGATAAGTTAAAACAAAAATGCGAATTGGACATATCATATGATAGCAGAACTATTGGGGATCACGTTCTCGATTAAATAACACGTATATATTAAAATACTACATATATATATATATATATATTTATTATTAAAGTTGCCATAACACGCTAACACATACTTTGATATACAATTCACCAAACCCTCTGAAAGTATGGGCCCCATAAAGCTATCTAATGTACTACTTAATAGGGGAATGTTTGAATTTTTATTTTCATAAAAACAGTATCAGGTTGTACGTAGTAACAGCATATAGGAAGATAAAAAGAGCCTAACATACAGATATGATTATGCAATCGAGTTTAATTTATGATGCTTACCAGACCGTAAACAAGATTAGAAAGAAATGGGTCATTCGTTTATGTCAATATATAAAAGAAAAAAAGCTTAATATCTATATGTTTTAAATTTTGCTTCCAACATTTTTAGTTGTATAACACATAATTAAAATTAGTAAAATCGTAGCTCTTTTAACTTTTTGAATAATCCAACAACAGGACCTCACTATGCATTTATACTAAGACTTATCAAGGTATTTTTGGTAAACACACATCGTATACCTAGGGCTGCAGCTCGTATTTTTGCAAGGGGAGCGATATCCGATTTTGGCGCTCCTTCGAAGGAGCCGAAAATGAAAATCGACCCCTCCTTATCTTCATTTACCCCCTTGAGTCCGGTGCTTGAAGGCTTGATTCTCCCAGACTCCCCTGTGGGGGATGCCATCCCTAAATTGTCGAGCGCCCCATCAACTTAAAATTTTTACGGTCAAAAACGATAGAAATTGTGCAAAACTGCACTTACACCCTCAATTTTTTTACTTTACACCCCCTAACTGAAAATCCTGCCGGAATCCCTGGGAGGCTCGTGCTTCCTTACTTGTGTCCCTGTATACCATCCAAGAGCTGATCTCACTAATCTACAAAATGTTCACTGTATCGTTGACTTTTTACAACAGGGCTTCACTTAATTGTAGAATCAATCTAATATGGATTTAAAATTTTTAACTTTTAGGACACAAGAATTTGGGCCACGCGTTATATTTTATAGTGACATCTTATCTAGAATCTGTAATTCAGTACGTTAGTTTTTATCAGAATGTACAAAAATAAAGCAATACTTACAACGTAAAATCATCTAATTATTCACAGGTGTCAGTGCGTGACGCTGGGTTTTTCTCTCATATACGCTCATTGCGTTTATATTCTGCATTTTTTTAAAAAAATAGAAATTAAACTTAACACATTTATCTGCAATGTGACTTTTTTCAATGTTTGGAGGGTTCCATGCTTTCAGAGAGTCTGGGGGAAATATATGTTAGAGTGCAGGTTGCAAAAATGTCAGTGCGTGACAACAACTTTAACATTAAATAATATATAGTAATCTTTTTTATTGATTACATGTTCTTTCAGCGAGGAATGTATTCTTCCATATCTCCTCTATCAAACGGTGTGCTAAAAATAACTTTCTTCAAAATTATAAGAGATGTTACAAGGCAATTAAAGTCAAAATGTGTATTCTAAATGTCAGTGCGTGACGCGTTGGAAACGCTCTACTCTTTCTACCGCAATAGTACCAGAGAGAAAAGTCTGATAGTACTAAATAGTTTATTTAAACTTTTACTGTACTATCTTTTGTACTTTTTCTACTTCCACTTTTACTAATACTTTTAGTAGTACTAGCACGACGACCATTTCTTCTACTATCGGCACTTCTTATACTACTATTACTAACTCTACTACTACTACTACTACTACTGTCTGGTACTAGCAATTTTTCTGCTTCGTCCTTACAATTGGTGGTTGAAAATAAATCTATCAAAGCCTGATTGCCATACATACGGTAAAGATACTTGCATTGAAACAGTAAAGATATATATAATTTAAAATTTTGAATTTAACTTTTAAGGTCTTTAGTCAACTTTGGCTCAGGCCGACTAAATCCTTGAATAGCGCTCTCTACCATACACAACTTCAACATTTTTGCTTTAAATTGTAGAATTTGAATTTGGATTTATTTTAAGGTCTTTAGGCATCTGAGGTTCAGGCCGAGATAGGGTGAGGGACAGGATTGTGGAAGGTAGACGACCAGGGCTTATTTTGTAGGTACCGTTTCAGGATTTGTCTGGTGCGACTGAGGAAAAACCTTAGTCAGAATAGTTGGCCGCTGGGATCGATCCGAGGACCTCCCTGAGCCACGACCTTTTGGTGTTTTAATTGTTATTGAGTAGTTAATACCAATTTCGTAGAGTAATCAATGTATCTTAAATATCAAAAAAAGAATTCCTTGCTTTTTTGCAGAGCAGACAAAGTTATACATCTTAAAATGTAAACTTAACTGAAGGATCAAGAAGTATGTAGTCAGCCGATCGCGTACCAGGCTTGTAAAAGGAATACTGTCAGAGTCCGAGTCAGAAGTAACGATTCGAACTGGATAGATTGTGTACAATCGCCATAATCTTGATAATATTGTCTCAGTTGCGCAAATCAAACTGTGGACTTTTCATAAGCTTTCATTGGTCAGAAACTAAACAGATTTGGCAATATCTTGTGCACTTTTCGGCAATAGTTTTAATCTTGAAAAGTGTATTTGTTGACAACGTATCTTGAACTGATGGATTGTCAGGGAACGGTCTCACGGATCAAGTAGCACTAACGATTCCTGTCGTTCAATGAACCGTTTTTGATAACAGAAGTTTTTTATTCACACAAATTTGGTGATTGTAACATTGTTCACTTCACAATATGTGCATTCAGGTGGACACTGGAAAGCAGACAATTTTTCATTTTCAATCAAAACACGCGAATTAATACCTGTCAATTAAAAGTTGCAAACCTTTGTCCTTCGCAGGTAAATGTGAGATAGTGGTAGCGTTGACACTTCCAACAAAAACTGGCTGCGAGGCCGGTGTTCGATTCCCACCCAGGTTATATATTCGTTTCTTTCACAGTACTTTATCTCTACTACTTATGAAAAGTGCTCCCTTTCTGGTTTATTTTCCATTTTGAACGTTTCAAACAATACACTTATTGTTGAGTGAGCGAAGGCGGGTTTGGTAATGTTGGGAGATATTTTTTTCTCTTGTTTTATGCCTTTTTAACATTACGTATACATCACGATCATAATATCATGATTGTTTGGAGTGCAAGCAGTAAATTGTGCTCTACTCACGCTTTTTCAAAGCGTATAACTTTGTCTATTCTCCAAAAAAAAAAAAAAAAAAAAAAAAAACAAGGATTTAATTTATTATATTAACAGTACATTAACTACTCTATGAAATGTGTTGATAACATTTTTCATTTTCGAGTGTCTCTTTGATATCTCCCTTGTAAACAGAAGGTAGAATATGGTTGATAAAGCTTAAAAACGCAAGGGCGAAACGTTGCGGGAATTAAACATTTTGATTAAAATGTACAAGGATTGTTCTGTTCATAGTGTATGCAAGGAAGAATTCGAACAATCTGGTTTCATTTAAAAATACGACCCCCAACATTTACATGACGATACAGAGAGTGTAAACCAAAGTTAATATGTCAGAATGAAAGTATTGTGGTTTAAATTGGAGGGCACTGGGTAACGAGATAGAAACTGTTACTTTGAGCCAACACATACGCTAAAGTCCAAGTTACAATTAAAATACATGAAAATTACGCACTGGCGTTGTTTTCCTTTTGGTGATTACATGTCAGAAGCTAGATACTGGAAGCTGGAGTGCTCTATCACAGTTCATTGTACATCCTATTGTTTGGTTTTGTAACATGCCTCTGGATGCATACAACATGCGGTCAATGAAATATGTACACATATGTATGTTTATGAACGCATGTTCGTGAAATTCCTGTTTCATATGTGAAGCCAAAATGATGTCCGTAAATCCATTTAATGATATTATCGTGGTATAATGCTAGGATCGAAGTACATTTGCTTTCAGCTTCGCTTCAGGGATTGATTGTATGAAAATATCCATATTTTTAAAGGTAGAAATGTGGTAACATTGAAAATCTGATATGCATAGACCACATTTGCGCAAGATGTAAAAAAAAGTGTCACTTTTGTTTTCAATAATATAATTTTACCTTCTCGTCAATGCAAAGGTTTTCAATCTATCTTGCTATCTGATGTGCGAATACTAAAAAAAACAAAGATATTTATGGGACAGAAAAGAATTATATATTCATGAGTTGAATGTCGAAATGTGTGCGCATGCAAAATTTTTGTTACTGGAGAAGAATTACTTTAGCAATTTTGAATTAATTTTTTTAGGCCTTTAGGCAACTTTAGCTCAGGCTGGATGGATGTTAATGGGATGAATGGTGAAATGAATAAAGTAAGAGGGTGGGGAAACTCAGGTGGAACCCACCTTAGAATGTTCAAAAAAATGTGAAAATATCCTTCTACTTTTAAATTACTGAAAGAAACAGAACGAAAATACATATTATGATAATGGGTACTGAGTGAAAGATGGAGACGGTACGTTCTTCATGGCTGCCATCTTGAAGTCCGCCATCTTGAATCTCGATTGATTTTGTTAACGGGGAAGGAGATCCTGTAATATGTCATTCATTTTAATACGTTTCTTAAATACATTTTACCGTAAATATAACTTAAAGAGAGATAAGGATATGCAATACTAGTAGTAACGTAGTAGGTAGTAACGTAATAGTCTAAAAACACACATTTCGTTTTCAAATAACAAAGGAAATGAAATCAAAATGAATATAAATTCATATCGATATTGTGCTCGAGTGACAAAAATTTGCATGTGTACTTACTTGGACGTTCTAGTCATGACGGAATAAAACAATATATAATTCTTTTTTACCTTATCAGTAGATTTGCTGGTGAGACTTCAAAACAATCCATCAAGGTACTTGTTCTCTATTGTTATAATTCTGTTGTTATAAATAAACAAAATCTCACATTATTGAAATGTTCTTGCCCCGTTCTCATCATCGTGAATTCTCGTGTGGGAATATTGGTCGAAGGATCAAGGAAAATAGTTCCTGGTCGTAGGAGTAAAGGAAACACGTAATCATTGTTGCGTAAAAGGAAGGAAAAGTAAAAAAAAAAACTTCAATCAACGGTGCAAAAAATACAACACCTTTTACACACATTAAGTTTCTACTTTATTGACATTTTTTAAAAAATTCTCATTGTTGTGCCCGGTTCAGCGTAAAACTACCAAGAAATTCAGTCTGTGTTCAAATAATTGAAGGGTGTGAGGCAAGAACATGGTAACCCACAATGTTAAACTTTTACGAAATTCGAGTTTTACTGCTGCACAAGTCATTTTCATTGGCTGAAAGCTGATTTTCACGTAAAGCTATACATAAAGGCTTAAAATAATCGTACCAAATCAAAATAACGAATTTCTATTTTTCATGCTGCTGTGTGGGTTACCATGTTTTATTATTTATACCATAATTTTCGCTACCTAAGTCACTCAAGAATAAATCTTTTCACTGAACTCGCTGTAAGAAATGTTTAATTTACAAATTCTTTTCCTTTTTAGTGGCAAGCTGGTATACTGCTCCTCGTTTCCCGCCATCTTAATTGTTGGTTACGATCTTATGAATCCCAAAATGTTACAATAGGCTTACCATAAGTAAATATTGCTGCCATCTCTGGAGCACAATTTGAAGTCGGACAACATTAAACGATGCGGTATGATTCCTTTCCATCTGGTGCTGAATAACTCAAAAAATAAACATTTGTGGGTTACCAAGTTTTTGCCTCACACCCTTCAATTCTGAAGCAAGTTGCAGGTGGACATGATAATACCAACAACAATAATTATTGAACAGGAAATTGCTTTGTCCCTGTTCCAATGAAACTGATATTTCGTTTAATGTAAAGGTAATTGAATAGTGGACTTATGTATTAAAGTTATTACTTTTTGAGCTGTCGTACTCATAGATTGAAGAGAATAAAATTGTGCGTAATGAATTGAAAGAATATATTTTAGCTTTCTTCTTCGCTCGCTGAAAACGGAGATATTTATGTGTGACGAGAATTGTTTTCCGGACACCAGGACGTAGATAATTCAGGTACGGTTCGGGGTTTTCCATCACAAATAGCATCCCTATGTACGATAAATTGATTTCCTTCAAATAATGGTACAATATTGATGGTTCATGTGGCGTTCTATGATCAAGAGTTGAAGGAATATCTCTTTTACATGCAATATATTCAGAAATTATGCAAATAGTGTATTCAATGTATAGTGTCATAACTACCCCAAAGTATAATGTATGAAATATCTCAAAATGCCTAACAATAGAAATATATGAGAAGTCCACAAGCTAAGGGGTATACGTGACATTCACGAATAAGAAAAGTTGGAGGTAATCTTTTATATAAGATTCGAAAATAAATCTTGGACACTAAATATGTCAACGTACAAGATATGACAATTTGTGTCACATGTATTTCGGGTTCTATATAACAGATTACCTTAAACGTTTATATTACTCACTGTTACTTATAACCCTTTGCTTCTGGAGTCGACATATGCGATTCTGAAGACAACGCTGATGAGAAGCAATGAGGCAAAGATTGAAACAGAGGCGTTTTACACAGCAGAGGTACATAATAACTCAGATATTACTACATACAGATGCTTATCAGAATAATGGAAACACCAGTAGTTGGCAACACGTCAGATGTATGGGTTGGCAGTGGTGTCGTGGCGACCGCAGCGCCGGACTGCTGGTGGTGGTGTGTTAGGTCGGTCTCCATACTACGTCAGGCGTCGTGGAACAGGAGTGTGCAGTGGCTGCAGCAGACGGAGGTAGTGTAAAATGGGAGACCTCTCAGAGTTTCAAAGAGGGCAAATTGTTGGTGCGCGGTTATGTGGACTGAGTGTGACGGCAGTGGCTAGTGTGTTAGGTGTGTCGCCAGGGACAGTGTCGAAGGTGATGACGGCCTACACAACACACGGGAAAACCACATCGGGGAAGCGGAACAGTGGGCGGAAGAAAAGCATCAGTGACAGGGTACGCCGGGTATTAAAGCGCATTGTCACGCGGAACCGTCGTGCCACTGCGGCGCAAGTGACGGAGGAACTCAATCAGCACCTCCCCCAACCTGTTTCGACAATCACAGTCCGCCGCGAATTACATGACATGAACTTACTGGGTCGTGTTGCACGGGCCAAACCTCTCATCAGGGACCAGAACGCTTTAGCACGCCGCAAATGGTGCCGCGACCATGCAACTTGGACCGTTGACGACTGGAAATGTGTGGTATGGTCGGATGAGTCACCATTCACCCTATTCCAAACCACGGGCCGTGTATATGTGTGGAGAACGCCCAAAGAAGCGTATGATCTGCAGTGTCTCCGCCCAACTGTGAAACATGGCGGCGGCACGGTGATGCTGTGGGCCGCAATATCATGGTTTTCATTGGGTCCTGTGGTCACACTTCGCGGACGCATCACTGCCAACGATTATGTCGCAATTTTAGGAGACCACTTGCATCCTATGGTACTGATGTTGTTCCCGGACAATGACGCCATATTCCAGGATGATAATGCACCCATTCACACAGCTGGAGTTGTTGCAGCGTGGTTTGAGGAACATCGGGATGAAGTTCAACACCTCCCTTGGCCCGCCCAATCCCCAGATCTCAACATAATTGAACATCTGTGGTCCATCTTGGAAACACGACTCCGGCGACGATTTCCACCTCCATCCTCTCTCACAGAACTGGCCGATGCCCTGCACGAGGAATGGTGTAATATTCCACTTGCTACCATTCACGACCTCTATGCCTCCATCCCACGTCGCATCAAGGCTGTTCTGAAGGCGAAAGGTGGCCCGACACCATATTAATCTGGTAAGTTGCACTTTCGTTCAGGTGTTTCCATTATTCTGATAAGCATCTATATATCTTCCTGGGAGTGGATTTCCAAGTATCTCTAGCGAGGTGTATGCAGTAATCAGTACTATAATCAAACCATCTAGGATCAGAAACAAGGCCTGCTATCTTCCACATATACCGATGGGAAACTGTAAACCATTGAGAGCATAAAAGGTGATATACCAAAGACAGACGTTCTATATTATATCCATCTTTTTTGAGGATTTGTATTGATAACAATGAAAGAAATCACACAAGTGATCATGGACGTAACCACGTTGGCTCAAAACCCCGCAATGCAGCTTGCCTCAACCTTCCCAAAAGGGGCCTTAATCCTAACCTCTCAATGGGCTGAATCGACCTCCAGCCTTGGGTAAGGGGAGCGGTTGATAACATGTAGTTACGCCTTTGCTAGTGATTCGGCATCGTATTCAGCATTCTATTGAAGCGTATAGTACACGCATGAATTACACGAATAAGTGACTATGCTAGTACTAGATTTTTGCTTATAGCTATTGGACGTTCACTTCACCGTGATTGACCCATGGTACGCAATTGTGTCCAGAACTTACATTGCCAATTTCCCCTATATTACTGGACGATTGAATCTACTGTTCGGGATATGAACTCAGGTTTGTTTACTGATTTCAAAAACTGAAGAGTCACCGTATCAATGCTTGACCAAATAAGGAAAATTTCAAGTGGAAACAAGAATTCAAGTTTATTTAACAATAGTAAGATAGTAATTTTTTTTACGTTGCAACTCAGCCCTCTTATTGTGCGCTCTGCTCTCTTTCAGATCCACTTTATACACTCTACACGATTTGGAAGGGACAACGCATTTCCTGATTGCACAGTGTTTGGGGACTACATTATGAAACCTTATTTAAACATAAAACACACTTTGTTTTCTACTGTATTCGATATAAACTCTATCATTACCGTTTGTTTTCCTTCTTGATCAACCAGCGCCGACTGATCAATTACTGGTACGGTCACCCTATACATCCTCTAAGTTTGAGTGTCTACTTGAAATAATGCTACTGGATGTTTGATAAAAAAAAGATGGGAGTAAATCAAGTTACCTCCTCTGTTTGGTTTGAGGTACTAAATTAGATTTTTAGTGCAATCGATCATTGCAGTATCTTACAGTAGAGTTCATTGCAAAATCTGCAATTATAATGGAACTTCTATGTCTTTACGCCCTCTTTTTGTGCCCGTTTGTGTGTGTGTGTTAGAGAGAGAGAGAGAGAGAGAGAGAGAGGGAGGGAGGGAGGGAGGGAGGGAGGGAGAGAGAGATTTCTTTAAAAATAGCTCCATTTTAATATGTAATAAAAGAATGAAAAAGTGATACAAGAAAAGGTGTTTCAGAAGAAGACTCTTCTACATAGGG
The DNA here is from genome assembly GCA_022664845.1 of Lepisma saccharinum. Taxonomy (NCBI): domain Eukaryota; kingdom Metazoa; phylum Arthropoda; class Insecta; order Zygentoma; family Lepismatidae; genus Lepisma; species Lepisma saccharinum. Next base: position 16,946 of record JAGDQP010022300.1, read on the forward strand.
AACAGGGAAAATAGAGGCGGGACCAGAAAAAATAGTTTAGGTCACTCACCTAAAATTGCGTCAGTTTCTTTGTTAGACGTTGCTAAGGAGATACAAATAGAACAAGATGCTGAAAAAAAAACGTTGAAAAGGCCTTTCATAAAACCTAATTCACGTAGCATTCTCTCTTTATATGTACAAAATTTGAAAAGCTGGCGAGATTACGAAGGGTAATTGTAATTTTCTGGAACTTCGTAAACAAAGCTTACATTCTTTAGTTGAAGCTTCTCAATTAAATATAAATAACTAGGAAAGTGATTTCTATCAAGTTATAATATAAAAGAGAAAGTAGATAATACCATTAGAAGGATTATTTACCGAATGATTAACTTACATTTACTGCACGGTCCAAGTATACTTAAGTACTTATTTGGTACGTAAATGAAAAATATGAAAATATATTGTCCAACATTTTTCTTTCTAATGTTCCCACACAGATTTATTAAATTGACAATAAGACTCTGAAGAATCTAAAGAAACATAAAGGCCGCTACTAACAGAACACTGGGAAAAGAACGCGTGTACAGAAAGTAAAATTATATCCCAGATAGCACACAAACTTGTAACAAGTTTTTATGAGGTTTGGCATTCCAAGTTTGCACAAAGTTTGGCATTGCATTGCTGCAAACTTGTCAAGACAAGTCACAAATTTGTTGCAAACTCTGCACTCTAAACTTGCTAGAAACTTGTCTTGATAAACATCAAGCCTGTGGCGGAGAAAGATTTTTTGTCTGGATTCGACCTTGAACCTAGAATCCTTTGATAATTTGTAATCCGCCAGTCTATTTACTGCTTTATCGCGCCACTTCTGACTGTCTTCCATTTTATTCGTCCTTTTATGTTACGAAGACACTTTCTGAAGTAAACGCATTCATGTAGGCTGAAAGAGCTATGAAGGGGAGCAAATATTTATAAGTACGAACAAAAAGGAGTAGAGGAAATGTATATCTAGAACCGCGTCGTTCCAGTTAATAATCCATCAGGAAGAATCACTGTTAGGAGAAATCGAGGATGGTCGAAACATGGTTTAAACTAACGTACTATCTGGGAAATTGGTGGCCAGTTTGTTTGAGAAATAGCATCGACCTGAACAGTAAAGTATACATCATTGTGATTCTCCTAAGGTGACTCGCTGTTCAAAAAAACAACGAATCAACCTTCTTCGTAGCTCTAGCACAGGGTGAATAAGCTTTTCCAGTTTCGAACTAAAGCCTACATAAATGCTCTTATTTCAGGAACTTTCTTCGTAGCATAAAAGTACTAGTAAATGTACTTCGTTCAGCAACAACCATCGAGTAATGGTCAAAGTTATGGACAACAAAGACATCTGAAGAATACGGCTTCGAATCCCACACGTTTCTTTATTTGCTACCGGTTCGATGTTGGTGTATCAACGTGTTTAAAAACCAGTTTTATAGCAAGCTTCACCTGAAAGGTTCGTAATAAGTTGGACGAGTAAAGTTTCTAGCAAATTTGGCTCTTGTCAACTTGTAAGTTTCTAGCAAATTTGGCTCTTGTCAACTTGTAAGTTTGCTGCAAATTTGGAGACTTACAATGCTAAACATGCTGCAAGTTCACTGTCCTATCTGGGATAAGACGGAAGCTTGTCCAGAGATAGACGATTATGCTGAGAAAGGTGTATGCTTGTCGCTGCCATAAAATTACTGTGGGTGCCGTATTATATCGTCACGTTTGGAATAACATGTTATGTTAGTGGTTTCGTATTTGTTTATGAATACCAAAGTAGTCTTTGCACCGAACGGCCGAAAGGCTAATGTTTTTGGATTCGGGAGATCTTGGGTTCGATATCAGGGAGCGACCATCCTGAAAATACTGGGATGGTACCTTCAATTTCAACCCTGACTGACTCCTACCAATATTTGTTTCGGCAATCTATCGATGTCAGGCATGAATGCCTAAAGACCATAAAGAAATAAATTCAAGCTAAAGTTTTTAGGGATTATATACCAGAGTTTTCTAAAAAAAAATGGATACGTTAAATCAACAGTCTCTCATTCGCTTGTTTCATCTATAGTCATATTTGAGAAGAGACAATCGACTTCTCGTCTGTAGCAAAGGTCATATCAGAGCTCGAAG
>JAGDQP010022300.1:19181-30604 GCA_022664845.1 Lepisma saccharinum
TATATCTGGTGTAGTAAAAAGTAATCCATTATTTTGCCAATAGATGGCTTCAGTGATCTGTATCTCGCGTTGTATAAGTCCGATCGGGTTCAACGAGATGGCGTTCAAACGATGAGATTGCGTACTACAAACACTGTTCAGATAGTTGTGATGAGTTGACTCAGTGTTGTGTGAGCGCGCGTCAAAATAGACACTAGGAAAGAGAAAATACGCTATATTTTACAGTTTTTCTTTGATAAAGACGAAAACGCAAGCCAGGAGGCTGCAAATGTGAATAGTGTTTATGGTCCTGATACTGTAACAGCCAGTCACGCGCAATTTTGGTTTCGTCGATTCCGTTCCGGTAATTTTGACGTCAAAGATGTACCACGCACTGGAGGGTCAAGTGTCGAAAATGTCGATAAAATCATGGACATTGTCGCGTCCGACCGTCATGTAAGCACTGTTTCGATTGCCCAAGAGCTCAACATTGCACAAAATACCGTGTGGAACCATTTGCATAAGGCTGGAAACAAAAAGTAGCTTGATGTATGGGTGCCACACGAGTTAACGCAAAAAAACCTCATGAACCGAATTTCCATCTGCGAATCGCTGCTGAATCGCAACAAAAGCGACCCATTTCTGAAGCGGTTGGTGACTGGTGATGAAAAGTGGATCACTTACGACAACGTCACGCGAAAACGGTTGTGGTCGAAGCGCAAACCTTGCCCAAGCCAGGATTGACGGCCAGAAAGGTTTTGCTGTGTGTTTGGTGGGATTGGCAGGGAATTATCTACTATGAGCTGCTTCCCTACGCCCAAACCCTTAACTCGGAACTATACTGTCAACAATTGGACCGTCTGAAGGCAGCAATCGCCCAGAAGCGCCCAGCTTTGGCCAATAGGAGAGGCATTGTGTTCCACCAGGACAACGCCAGGCCACACACATCGATAGTGACTCTCCAGAAGCTCCGGGAGCTTGGTTGGGAGGTTCTTATGCATCCACCTTATAGTCCGGACCTGGCACCGAGTGATTACCATCTGTTCCTGTCCATGGCGAACACGTTTGCTGGTGAAAAATTCGCTTCAAGAGAGGCTTGTGAAAATCGACTGTCTCAATGTTTTGCCAATATGGACAAGGGCTTCTATGAGAGAGGCATCATGATATTAGCTTCCAAATGGCAACACGTTATCGAACAAAACGGCGCATATGTGACCTAAATCGGATCATTCTAACTATGGTAAGTCAAGCCTTCAATGTCATGCAAAAATAATGGATTACTTTTTACTACACCAGATATATATATATATATATAATAAATCACAGCCATATTCAATCCACTAGTGGATGAGGCCTCTTCCCGAAGGAAGGAGTTGGTCTACTACTCCCACGCTGACCAGACGGGTTGGGAGAAGAGAGCCGAAGCTCTCACTGTGATCGCCACTGTACTTTATTCACAGCAGCTCCCCAATTGTCCTCACGATGCTGGGTCAACACCGAAATTTTTGAGCCCCCACCGGGAATCGAACCCGGGACCGCTCGCACTGAAGTCGAGCGCGCTACCGACTAGGCTACGCAGCTCATATATATATGTATATATATATATACACATATATATATATGACACACGCCTTACTTATTGCCCCCAGAAAGTTGATTACCTATATTCACTACGAGGAATTAAATTTCGATAAAAATTACGAGTTCCAAGTGAGACTGACAATAACATTATAAAAATAGACTATCAGAATGGTAATAATAGCTTTGTATTCTGTTATGTTCGAAATTCGTATACATTTGAGTAGCACGATTGTGTAACAAATACGATACCTTTCAAATAGATGCCTGTATATTTCAAGTGTCGGAGACATATATCAGAGCAAGATCCGGACCATAACGTTTCTCTAATTACATTCTGGTATTTGACTGGTGGAAATGAGGACATCGTCGAAAGAAGAATGATCGTCAGCAGGATTCGAACCTGTTTTCTTCGCCGGTGAGAATCCAAAGTCCGTGCTCATACCTCCACTAAAGCACTAACTAAGTATGCCTTACGAAACTCGCCTCAGTAACAAACACTTACCTGTCGAAGGTCTATTCTAATATCGTCTTCCCACCGATGGATCGGTCTTCCCAATAGTCTCTTTTTCTCCAGGTTTTAAATCATATTGAAAAATAATCTTCATTTTGCCAATCCGACCTAGATGGTCTATCCTTCTTAGCCGTCAGTCATGAGTTCAATATTCCTATAATATCACGCAACTCCTATTGTCTGTGGAATTCAACATTATGCAGTCTCCTGCAATTTCCAGTCATCTCATCCCGTATATCTTTCTCTACACTCTAAACTTTATTTACAAGCACTTACAATTTATATTCTCTGTTAGTATCGTACGATAGTAGTGCCAATATGTCCCGACATCTGACCTTCCTTTTGACGCGCTGCTGTCGCTTGAAGAAATTTCGCACCTTCTTATCACCCGCAGAGTTATATTGCCACACTTCGCAATATGAACTTTGCCTTCAGTCGTGTGACGGAGTTGAAAAATAAACTGTGGTACACACCCATTCCCATTTTCCTCGTTGTGTGCTGCTGAGCGGTGCTTGAGATACATCTTATTCTCGCCCTGTGCATTTCGTACTTTCAATAACACTTTAGGTAAAACATTAAAAGGCGAGAAACATGTTTGGTAATTAAATCCCAATTCGGAATGTTGAAATTTTTCGGAAAGTGGGAACTCTGATATGTCGGAATTTGCGAATGTCGGTCATCACCACCAAATGATAGAAGTTTGAATTTTATTTATGGCCTTTAGGTATCTAAGGCTCAGGCCGAGATAGGGGAGGGGAAAGGATTCGGGAAGGTGTTGGCCAGGACCTATGTTGAAGACGCCACACCGGCATTTGCCTGGTGTGACTGAGGGAAAACACTGCAAAAACCTCAGTCAGGATGGTCGGCCAATGAGACTGAATCGTACGAGGTGGAAAAACAAAATCCAGAACATCGGATTCGATATGGTAATGAATGGCCAACTACTCTTTAAAACAATCAAAGGCTATTTGGAAGACATCAGAAATCTAGAAGAAAAAAATCAAATAAATAAGGACAATACAGAAGAAAACAGAAATAAGGGTAAATCAGAGGGAAAAGAGGAACAGGCAGCGGACGACGAATCGGGAGGAAGCGGGGAGGACAAGGAGACTACATCCGAGGATGGAAGAACGTATAATAATAATAAGAGCTGGAAATCCTGAATCCCGAGGTTGTACAAAAGAAGAGGTGAAACAAAGGAGTATAGAAGCGATCCTGCATCCGTAGAAAAGCCCAAAAAAGAAACAATGGACGAAATGGACACTACTCAAAGTATGCATGACTTGGGGGAGGGCGAGCTGACGAACAAAGAAAAGAAGAAAATTGCATTTGACCCCAAAACTCTATACAGCGCCTTGCATTTATACTATAACTTGTGGAGACTTGAGGAGACCAACACCCTGACGGCTGCATTGAGAGTCATCTTAAGGAACGTACATCCACAAGGGAAAAGCATCATCTTCCCGATAATTGAAGAGGTAGATAGAATTGCTCTAATGTCAGATAGTATTACATCAGACCCAGGCGGACTGCTCGAGTTGGTGGATAGTGGTTTTGAAAGAAGAAACGAGACCTTCCAACTGAATAGCCTCTATTGGCAGTTTGTCACGACACATGTGCGGATAGCATTGAATCCAGCAGAAAAGTTTCCGGCGTACTACGTTTACACTAGACAACCATGAATCATGATTAATATCATCCAGCTCAACGTGGATAGATCCAAACTAGTATGCGCTGAGCAGAGACATCTATGTGAAGAGGAGAACGTAGACGTGGCATGTCTGCAGGAGCCATATACCAATAAAGGAAAACAGCAGGGATTTCCGGTCGATGTTGTGGCGGTGCTGCTGAGGGAAGAAATCCATATGGCTGCAACGCTGATATTTAATAAGAGCAGAAACCCAAGTGCATGCCCAGTATTCAGACAGGTGGGTCCAATATCTAGAGATAACAAATAAAAAGATAAAGCTGTTAGTGGTTAATATTTACTGTTAGTTCCCTCTACCAACCGAGATGTTTGTAATGAGATTAGAGAATATATTGAATGATTTTAATAATAGCGATTTGGGGGATTTAGAAGTAAAGTACTCGCTGTGGCACTGCCCTGGATCTGACGTTCGAAGAACTGATCTAACAGTTTAACTTAAACATCCATAATAGAGTACAACCTCCGACATTTAAGGGTAGGGCCGGGGCGGGGTCGAGGAATTTAAATATACCGTAAAAAATAAACTGGAGCAAAATTAATATGAAACTAAACTTACTACAAATCGACAGAAATTGTAATATTGATAATTTGATGGAGGAAATAGAGCTGGCCAGAAAGAAAGCTACCGAAGAAGCCTTCCCAAATAGAATAGATGGAACTAAAAAGAAGAAAACGCATTGGACAGTGGGATTAGATAAGCTAAAAAGAAAAACAAAAGCAGTCAGAAGAAGTTACAGAGCGGATGGAGACCATGAGTTGAGGCAAAACAGACTAAACAAATATACGGAAAATAAACAACAATTTGAGAAAAAGCTACATAAACATAATAAAGATCTGGAACAAATTCGTAGAAAATAATCTTAATCTGGATCCATGTGGAACACCATACAAGATTGTGATGAGCAAACTAAAGACGGAGGAGACCTTGAACACCTTGAAAAACGATAATGGAGAGTATACGAAGAGCTCATTGTAACAAACTGGGACAATTTATAAAAGTCTTAAAAATGGGGAAGTCCCAGGCCCAGACGATATAAAGAATGTAATTTATAAGAAAAACGAAAACAAAAACATCTGGACGCCATACCTCGTAAGGCTTTTTCGTAAACACTTGGAACAAGGAATCTTCCCCAAATCGTGGAAGAAGACAAAGCTGGTTATACTCCTGAAAGCCGAGGTTAAGGATACAACAAACCCTAAGTCATATGGACCTATCTGCCTGCTAAACGTTGTTAGCAAAATTTTCGAAAAAGTAATCGCACGGAAGATAAGTAATAAAAGGACTAATCTTAATGAATACACCATACAATTTGGTTTGCGGAAAATAATTATACTGAAGATGCCATCAAGGAAATCTGTAACAAAATTAAGCAACTTAGCAATGATGAATGTAAATATATTATAGGAATATTCTTTGACATAGCGGGCGCGTTCAACAACCTCTTTTGGTCAGCTCTAATGAGAGAGATAAAAACAAATTTCCACACAAAAAATTTTTAAAGTGATTTATTTTAATAGAAGAACAGAAGTGAGTACCGCCGATGAAGCTGTGGGCAAAAGACCGACAAGAGGATGTCCTCAGGGGTAGATTCTAGGGCTGATCTTTCGGGACCCAACCTTCCAGCCATGTCTGGAGATGCTTAATGAACTGCAAGAGGTAGAACGGGTGTTAGGGTTTGCGGACGTCCTGGCGGTGGTAATAAAAGGAAACAGAAGATTGGAGATAGAAACGAAATCTAACGTAGTCACAAGAGAAATGGCGTCATGGTGCACAGTATAAATTGACAGTCTCAGCAGAGAAAACAAAATTTGTACTATTTAAAGGAAAACCTAATCTTAACAGAGGACTCACAATCAAAATCAATAATAAAACAATTAAGAGAGTACAAACTTTTAAATATTTACGACTAACAGTTGACGAAAGGTTAAACTTTAGAAAACACACTGAACTGATATCTAGCAAAGCAATCAAAATACCACATAAACTAGTAAACATTACGACAAAAGAACTAAGAACACCGATCAAAATTGTTAAGCTGTACCATGATCTCATCATAAGACCTTTAGTCGGATATGCCCCCAGTGTCTGGAGCCACCGGATGGATGACGTTAGATAAAGTCAAACAATAAACCGCACTCAAAGGCAGCTTCTGGTAAGACTCACAGGGGCATACACAACTACGCTGGTGCAGTCACTCCAGGCTAATGCAATTCTGTCATTGCACCTACAAGTCCAATAGCAAGGTGCTATGTATTGGATCAAAAATAAAAATAACGAAAGAGTCACTAGGATACATGCTCCTGTGGACAACAAGCAGGATGTGTAGGAAATACTAACCAATGCATGGCAGCATTTCTGGCAAAATGCCCGAAAGATAGAACATTATATAGTATAATACCGGACGTGGCTGGAAGGATGGAGCTCGACGTGGAGATTACGGGAGGAATGCTACACTTCCTCAAAGGACATGGCCTATTTAGGCAGAAACAAAATGACATGAATATAGTCGAGGATAACCTATGTCGCGGCTGTTGGTCAGTCGCTACCCCGAAACACGTAATGCTAAGATACGAAGAAACAGAAAACCTGTTAGCGAACCAAGAAGTATCCTGGAGGATATGGAAATTGCAGAAGTTCTGAGAACACCAGAACTGGCGATTGTCCTCCAGGAAATAACCCCAAAAGTAACAGAATATCAAAGAAAGAAATTTACATCCGGGGACGAATAGACCGGGCGCGGCGAAGACCAGGCGTGAACCAATAGAAAACAGGTTATGAAGCTAATACCTCATGGATGGAAACGTGACGCGGACCTCGCGAGCGAGGCGTGTGCGCGGCCGGTTCGACGAGCGCGAACATCGCTATTACTAGGCAGGGTGGAACATTCCGGGAACTCGAACAATGCGAAACTGAATAACATAAGCTAAGCAAACTAAAAATAAACAAACTAATAACTAAACTCCATCTAAAAGGAAAAATAAAAAAACTAAACCAATAATAGTGCATAAAATCAAGCTCTTCTAAATAAAATTAGTTAATATGAGTAGATGTGAGCGTGTGTGTGACCGCTGGAAACCAGGGGTGTACTGGTGGTGCCTTGCTGCAGGAGCCGGCAGCAAGAGACACACAAGTTGTAGTGTGCGTGCGTGTGAGTAGTGACGGGAGGCCAAATTAAATAGTAGACAAAAACAAGAAACAAAAAATAAAACTAAAGGCATAAACTAAATGTGAGTAATCTGGAATCCGGGACACAAGCATTATTAAGCATATTTGCCATTAAGTGTTGTGTGTGTGATATGAAAGTGACTTGAGGAACAAGATCAACTGCACAGGAGAAGGAGGAAGGGAATCAGGAATGGAAACACTGAACGGACCAACAAAACGTTGTGGAAAGTACAAGTAAAACTTACGTTTGAGTCCAGCTTCTTTCCCCCTTCTTCTTATCGTTGCAGAACAAGAAGAAGAAGCTTTTTTGAGTAGACGTCTATGTTGTGCTGTCCTTCTGTGTGTCTGTGTTGTTCTATATGTTATTGTTTTTATAAAATAGCAAATAAAAGATAATGGTAGGGCATCCCTTCCAAGAAAGGTTCCAACATTATTAACAAAGACCAGAACATCCTGGACGAATGGTCCAAAGTCCGTCCTGTACCTCCAGAAGTCAAAACTAAGGGAACCAAGGAGCTTCTTGAACTGTCGGAACACCGGGAATCCGAAAATCTCTAAGGACTGCCTGTCCCAAAATGGGAAGGGCAAACAACTGCTCGTGCTGCACGCCCTTGAAAGTGCACAACCCTTTTTGTGCAAAGAATGCATAGAGACAGGGGTGGAAGGTGGGCCACCAAATGAAAAATTGGAATCGCATACGAATGCTAAATTTGCACCAATAATTACCAAGGATCCCACTTCGGTGATTATTGTAATTAGCCCTACAAGTATATCATCTGACAGAATATGTATAACTGAATTTTCTAGAAGGACATAGGGTGCAATTGCGTATTTTAAGTTCCGTTTCAGTGACGTACCCAGACAAGGACCGCGGGGACACATGCTCTCTCAAAGGAATATGCACCATTTTTACATTGTATTAAAAATTATTCTAAGAAAAAGCATTATTTTCTTCGAACCAACCTAGAAATATTAACAGCCGCATAAACATTCCCAATTTCTACCGAAAAACACCAAGGGGCCTTGGGGAACCCGTGCCCCCTCGAAAATATGCTCTATTTTTTATATTATATCCAGAATTATCCTTAGAAAAAGTTTCGATTTGTTTCCGAACCAACCTCTTGAAAAATTTCATAAGTTACTGTACAGTAGAGTGTACCAAACGCAGTCCTTCTGACATCTAGTGAAAAAATCAATAAAAAAAAAACAACTTCAAGTTTATGGAAAAGCAAAAATTTGTGCTATGGAATACATTGGTAGGTTAGAAAATAATTGGTCCTCTTATTTGTTGACAGGGGAAGAAATTTTTATTGCGCTATGTCCGAAAAAGACATATTATAAAAATAAAAAAGGATTAAATCATAACGGTGAAAGGCACAGAAATTATTAATAAAAAAACGAGCTGAGTTGTTTGGTATGCGACTGTTAATATATGCTAAGTATTTTAAGATATTTTTTGGGAAAACAAAAGTTAGGTACGTGAAGTTGGCTCAACCACATAAACCTTTTAAGACAAAAACCATACCAGGATTTTGTGCATATTTTGTGCTAATTTGTGCACACTATTCCATATTTTGTGCACGCTCGGTTTAGCCCAGAAAACAAAAACAATGTGGTTGGGCCAACTTCACGCTGGCCCAACCACATCAAGCTATCGGAATAAAAACCATTTCAGTATTGTGTGCATATTTTGTGCTAATTTGTGCACACTATCCCATATTTTGTACACGCCCCGTTTAGCCTAGAAAACAAAAAAAAACTGTGTGACCAACTTCACGCTGGTCCAATCATATCAAGTTATCGTAATAATAACTCCTCCAGGATTTAGAGCATATTTTGTGCAAACGTGTGCATACTATCCCATATTTTGTGCACGCTCGGTTTGGCTAAGAAATCGAAAAACAGAATTGGATTTAGCCCAGAAATGTGAAAAAGGAGGTTGGGTCAAAATAACCCAGGCCCAACCAAATAAAACTATCGGTAAAAAAAACATTTCAGTATTGTGTGCTTATTTTGTGCTAATTTGTGAACACTATCCCATATTTTGTGCACGCCCAGAATTCGGTTTAGCCCAGAATTCGAAAACAATGTGGTTGGACAAACTTCGCTCTGATCCAACCACAATAAGGAAGGTTGCTACAACTTTTTTGCAAATTTTATGCTAATTTTTGTCATTTTCCTAATTTATATTTACGGTGGATTTAGCGTAGAAATAAATAGTCCAAGCTGAAATAACAAAACATTTGGATGTGGTAATTTAGTGTGCATTAATTCAATTCTACTTAAGCATATTTTCCAATCATTGGTCAGTGAAGTTCTGGTACCTTAATTATATCCCAAATTAATAAATGTACATTACAATGTTGTTTCGTTTTCTACATTTTCTAGTATGATTTTATGTATAACAATGTAAAAAGAACTTCAATTGTTTGATTTTCTCAAACATGTATTAAATATAATAATCAAAATGCAACAAAGGCATTGTTCCTTTTGATCTAATATGGTAAATCATCCTAACTTTTATAAAACAGTAAATTTGAAACTAGAATTGTTTTATCTTTTCGAATATATGACAAATACAAGGTAACCAATTTTGTTTTGCCGTTCTAGAGTAGTGATAAACAAAGAGCAATACAGTGGACGGTACGTACCTTTAGGTTTCGAAGTAAGCTCCATCAGCATTAAACACCTTTTGCCAACGTTCCTGCAACTGCACAATATCCTGGGGATAAAATATCTGTTGTATTCGAGGCGTTCCACAGGTCTCCCTCATTGGCGAAAAATCTCCCACGGAGGTGGTTGTCGAGGGAATGAAACAGGTGGTAATCTTTTATCGCAAAATCCGATGAATATGGTGCATGGCACAGTATCTCCCAGCTAAGTTGGTGAAGGGTATCCCGGGTCCTCTTTGCCACATGTGGTTTGGCATCGACGTGGAGGAACAGGACACCCTTGTGATTCACCAATGCCGGCTCCTACTGTCGCAATGCACGGTGCACCCTCTGCAAAAGCTGCGAGTAGAGATCAGCAGTGATGGTCTGACCAGGTAGAGCAAGCTTGTAACGCACCAGTTGGTAACAAGTCCACCATACAGAGAGCATACTATTTGGTGGGTACAGAGGTGGTTTTGAGGTGTGAGGAACAGGGTCACTTGGCGACAACCTATGTCTGGTACGCTTGGGAGTGTCATAGAGGAACCACCTTTCGGCACCATTGAGCAAGCGACCAGTGCTCAGGTGGGTGTGTTCAAGTGCCGCGTGGATATGGACAAACAGGCTGTCACTCGTTTTTTCTTGTTCGCTGCCCACAATGTGTGGGGTACCAACTCGCTTAACCTGTATGACCTCCTTGTCCATGCAGGTGCTGTCTGACTGGTTCAGCGGAAACATGGAACCTTTCTGCTAGTTCATCACCCGTTTGACCACTGTCCTCCTCGATGGCTGCTTTCAGGACCTCTTCATCCAACACATGTAGTCCACTACGAGGTTCTTCAGCAAGGCTCACATCTCACGTACCGAATTTCTGGAATCAATGCCTGGCGGTAGGTTCGTTCACGGCATTCTCACCAAATGTCTGGCATATGCAACGACTTGATGTGAGAGCTGACATGTCCACTTTAATGATATACAATGTAATGTTGTTTGGGCTTCCTGTTGAAGCCCGAGTTTCCAGATTTCACCCACTCGACCACGGAAGACGGATTAGCACATTAAGAGAAACCAGATCCCAAGATCTCCACTAACAAAATAACATCTCTTCCAAAACGGCTTAATGCGCAACCTGTTGGTGGAGTGAGAGAAATGCCAGAGAACTCAGTAATACACTTCAAGTACGCACACACAAGTGCATTGATAGGTGACCTTGAATTCTGTTCTCAAATAAAGGAGCCGAGGCAAGGAAATTATTTTCTACAGATTTATTGTGAAACAAAGTAGTGCTTGTGTATGATACAAAATATACAAGTGCAAAAAAGAAAAAAAATGGCTTGCATCGCAAGACAAAAATCGACATAGAACGTTTAGCTTCTCGTGCTCCCAAATAAGTAATTGATTGAACGGGTAGCCCAACTGACTCCCAACTTGACAACAAATCAACGGGTAGCTACACGTGCTCCCAAATTTTACTTTACTTCTCTCGTTTCCGTAAAACATATCAGCATCTCTCGCGCAAAGAACATAATTATACACTGATAGAATAAAGAGGTTACACACACCAAAAATACTACATTCTACAGATACACATACAAAATACTTGGAATTCGATTCGTGGCCTGCCGTGTGAGTTTCCTGACTGAGATTCCAATTTTCCCACACAGGCGACTCGAGAAATGGAGGAACAGGAAAACCACCAGATTAATCCATAAATAGGCAAAACAAGCTTTCCGACTTCGTTCACTCCCGAACTGGAATTCCTCTGAATAAACTACCAACTCCTCACACATCCAACTCACTCCTCGATCCCATCATATACGATAATTT
>JAGDQP010022301.1:0-30604 GCA_022664845.1 Lepisma saccharinum
CCGTGTCGGTGTCCTGGCAGTCTACAGTCCAAACCCGGGCATTTTGACCCTCTGACTTCCTGCAGGACTGACCGCTGCCAGCTGCATTCCGTCCTCCGGACAATGAGGTCCTCCGAGGCTGTTTCCTTGCTTGTACCATCCTATGTAAAGAAAGGAACGGTGCTGACATTTGACTCACCACGCTGTCAGCTAATGCGGGTTGGTGAGCAGCCCATCCATGTTCGTTCGCCAAGCAGTTGCTTGGGTACTAACAGGCCCCACGACGTGAACGTACGGATTGGACATTAGGCGTCTACCCCGGTCGGTTCCCTTAAGTCTCAGCAAGAGGAATTAAGGGGTCTCCTCCCAGTTAGTGGCAGAAGCCTTTTGGGGCGACAGTCCCGGTTTGCCGGTCCTGTCCCGGTTTCCCGGCCATGTTTGTTATGTTTCTTCTTGTTAGTGTGAAAGGTTGGTACTCATACTGTCATACACGTTAGACCAATGATCCGCAAATTCAGTGCTCTGTGAGTACATGCTTTTTTAATATAAGAACAACTGTACCCAGAGTTCCTACCGTTACGTGACTGCAGTGCTCCTCTTGAGGTACTCGTACAGACTGACTTTACTCCGATGCCATAATTGTATCATTTACCTTTCAGTGTGTTAGAGAATTTTTGAATTTTATTTAAAGCCTTGGGTAACTTTAGGCTGAAATCAAATGGGTGATGATGGGTGAATTGGCAAAGTGAAGGAAGTGGGGGAGAAACGGGAGAATCACGCCCAGGTTGAAATTGATTGTTGGAAATTGTTCCTGGACCAGCATGAATTATCGTTTTTCCATTAAGAATTTCAGTAAAACCAGCAAAGATTTCATAGTAATTGACAACTTCCAGCAAGAGAATCAGTTAATTCCATTATGGCAATCAAGTCATATATCCGTCCAGAGTTGAGAGTATACTGTTATCCTTATGGCAGCAGCGATGCCGGTTTGACCGCTAAATAAAGAAAAGACGAAACCGAGCTCGTTACAGCCGTTCTCTTACTTCGCGTTGCCACAGGCAAGCGGCAACGCTCCAGTCGCTGTTACTTTTTACTCCCTCTTCTCCCGTCAAATTTTTCAAATGAAATTATCGTTATATTAGATAGTTAAATATGTGTATATGAAGAAAGAACTCAGGAAATTAATTTTTGTACCAATGTTAAATATGAAACGGAGATCATTCAAGAGAAATAACAGTAAAGGAATTTCGTGTGCATCAGTGGGAAGTACGATAAGTAAAACTGCAGCTGTTGCCTATAAGCTGCAACAGTATAGACCAAACCCGGGATCGGTAATAGCAAGAAACCTTCCAGGCAGTTCCAGATCGGAACTGACGACCCTACACACCAGACGTAAGCGGGCTGTACCCATGGGCGGATTTAGGAGAGAAACCCTGGGGGGCAATTATTTTAAAATATATCGTTTAGAATAAAACATTTAAAGTCATTCTGAAATGAATGGGGGGCAATGCCCCCTATAAATACGCCCATGGCTCTACCACGGAGCCACCGCGGTCCTTTCAGTGCGTTAGATCAAAATGTATAAAAAGATTTCGTAACAACAGAGAGAAGCGGTAGAGGGTTGGAAAAAAGTGTCGATGAAATAACTTCACGTAGGTTTGTGGTTTGACCAAAGGCAGCGTCTTCTTGTTGTGGCAAGTTCTATAAGTGACTGAATTGCCGCCCATTTTATTGGTACTCGCATAGTTGGATTTTCATACATTGTACCAACTTTCATATTGCTGGGCTTTTGATATGTTCGTCTCTTACTCATAACTGTCGTCTTCTGCTGAGTGATATTGTGAACTGGAAAGGGGAATTAAAATGCCAACATGATCAATGGTAAAGAGAGTGGAGTGAAACAGATAGTGTAAAAATAGGGATGAGATGAAAAATGTCACTTTTTATCTCATGCATAGAGAGTTGATGTGAGAACATTCTGTTCAGGTAACCTGTGGATACATTCGTCAACAGACACTTGCATGTCAATGCATAGTGACAAGCACTGGAACAAAAATTTGGAATACCGATCTAGAAGTCGTTTTTCGTATTTTGTCTCAATTATATGAAGGATTTTAAGGAACTTTTATGAAAATGCTGAAGCTGACAGGAAAAAAATATAAACCTTTTTAAAGACATACTTTTCCTAAACAATTCGTACTAAAAAGTAAAAAAAAAAAAAAAAAATATGCATGACTAAAAAGAAAGGCATGGGGCGCTCTCTCATGTATAGTCACTGTATAATTTCTTGAATTGGCGCGCCCCATGCTTTTCTTTTTAGTCATGAATAAACAAAATTATTTTTATTTTTAGTCTTTAAAAAGGCTTATTAATATTATTATTTTAGTTTTTTCGGTCTTGGGATACTTTTTCAAGCTATGTTTTGCTATCTAAATCCTAAAGTGTTTTGCAACCAGCCAAAAGACAAATCGTTGCAGGCTAGTAGTCTATTTATTTAAAATAGAAAAGTCCATATTAAAAAAAAAAGCTTTTAAAATATATAGATATATATGAAAGTAACAATGAAATATTGCATTGTCACCTGACTTACGTCGCTGTACAAAATGTCATCATTGTATGATGTCGGGAAATGAGTTAAATTAACGTTGCAAGATTTGAAGACACCACGAACCATTGTGAACTAAAGAAAAGTATGTAATTATATGAAATATTAACACCAATAGACCTTAAGTTAATTCGTAGACAGAATAATGTCGCAAAAGTGTCTGCACACAATGCTGAAGTTATTACTGACATTACCTTAAAACTAATGGTAACTGTTAGTGAAGGACGAAACAAACTTTGGTCTGTGAAAGTCAAATTTTGATTACCTGCACGGAATTTTGAATAATTGACGTAAAACGAAAAAGGCGGGAAAACCCACTGTGATTGAACCTTAAAACGAAAATAAGCAAATCAGAATTTGATCAAAAATCATTCTTACTTGGATTAGTGGAATTATAAACTGGAATTCTGGTACGAAATTAAAAATCGCACATTATTTCGAAAATAAGAATCGAAATTGTGAAATTCTTTTTATAAGAAAAAACTGAATCACATCAAGAGAAACCAAAACTAGTTACTATATCTGGTGATTCAGAAAAGACCGAGATGATTATTTTCCATAACAGGTTCCAGTTTTCTTTTCCTTTTCTTTATTGAAGTCCTGTGTAACAGAAAAATAGTCTAAAAGAAAAAAAAAGAAAATCGTGAATCCATGACAAAGGAGTGAAAATTCAAGAAAGACAGAGGATCTATGACGTTATTCTTTCCTGTGAGATCGTGCATTGTACGAGCATCTCCTAACAATCACTTTGTTATTTTTTGAATTTGCTTTTAAATTCTCTCTCTCTCTCTCTGTGTTTGTGTATCTCTCTCTATTTCTCAAAGAAATGGATTGTAATTGTTGTAACCTAGTTCCCTTCTGATCTAGTCAAAGGCATAATGATGATCTTGAGTTCGGTTGTTCTGCAGCACAAGAGATATCAGAATGTTTCAAGTGTTACCCGAATATTTCTGATTTTTTTCGTTCACAACCCACCACCGGTTCCGTTTACCCAGGGATCTTCGGATTATTAACCATATCATCGTCATCTTCATGTATAAGATTGCAGTTTTAATCTAGAATACACGGTGTTCTAGATAGAAGTTATCCAAAAATAAAGGTTTACTGTAAAATATGTGAAAATTATTTCTTCACATCATTGCTCAATTGATGCAAGAACTCTTCAAGATTTGAGTGACTCTCAGTAAGGTTATCACGGCCAATGATCATTTCTCAAGCGATTAAATTTTTCTTCTCAATCATTGTACATCTAGATGAATCTAAATTATCTTTGCGATGTGATTATTTAGTGATCTATCATCCTTGCAGAAAGGTTAACAGACATTACTACCGTACCTGGAGTAAGTAAAATGCCATACCACCTAATCAGAGTTTGGAAAGTCTCATAAAAATTGTCGTGATTAGGTAGCTACGTAGTATTTTCTCTGAACAGTTCCTTACCCGTACTTTACATAGAAAGACAAGAACAACTAACCTGACCATCTAAGGCACAGAATTTAACACATTTGAACTTCTTTACAGGGGCGGGGAGTAGTATCTTACACCAATTGGAACGTGACGGGAATACACAGCCACACACATTTGCACTAGTGTGTATGCCTGCCGAGTTATCATATGAACATAAAGAAACGCAGCCATGCGTGAGTAGATATCTATCTAATAGCATTATTACTGATGACGTGTCTACACAAAGCCTCGAGACGTTGATTGGGTGAAGTATCTAACCGCATGTCACATAGGTAGATGATCTGGACAAAGACAATAGTAGATGATAGAGAGGCATGAAGGAAATGCTCTTAACATAATGGCTAAAGGATATTTGTAGGTAATTACATGAGTTTTCCCACGGCCCGAAGAAAGCCATGGGTGGGAGAAAGAAATGCTAGAAGGCAAGAGGAAAGCCGACAGACTGGAAGAAGAATTGAATATTCATAAAAAAAAATGCGTGCCAAGTGAAGTTTAAAAGGAGTCTCGAAGCGGAAAAAGGGCTTTGATAGGACAAGAATGACGAATATTTTGGAGATGGCGGGGAATCCGTCATCGTGACAATGAACTGGCTGTAAAAATATACATTTGGCGGTACGTGAATGTGTGTTTAAGTGCCGGGTGGAAGACAGGTTTCGAAAGACTAATGAAAAAAGGATGCAATATTATTGAATGCATCAGCCGGTAGTTAGACAACAGATCATGGAAAGGACAGAACGAAAATAAGTGCAGATAACCAAGCAACCATCTGGAGGGGACAGGAGGACGGGGGGTGGTATTACGAAAGATATTGTCGAACCAAAGCGGATGCGCACCATTGATTATGACCAGTGGAAGAGAAAGGATCAACTGATCGAACAAGCGGACAAGAAGAATTAAATTGACACGTAAGTAGTAATATTAAGTAATCGATAAGCTAATCAGTATCATTGTCCTTCGTAGAAATAAAAAAAACAGTGTTGAAAAAGAGTTGCGGGAGTGATACGTTATCAATTGAAAGCGAGAGCACTATGCAATTGAAACCCTAGCTGGTTGACCGTACGCAATGGCACTTGTAATACGTGTAAGAATGGTAGTCAAGATGTAATTAAATGTATTGCCAAGTTCCCAACATTGTCGTAAGAAACGTAGCATGTATGCATAGTATTACATTTCTGCCCTTCGTTCAAAATGAGTTATGGTGTCCGTAAATCAAGCGGAGTTAAATAACCTCATTACCCGTCGGTTTACAATGAGAAAAACGGGCACAAGGACGGAAGCCGAGCGACAATACAATATATTACACCCACATAAGTACAAAAGGATAAGGTAACAACACCGTAAAAATACTTGTAGAAGCTAAGTCTCAGCACCGTGTTGTCTTGCGATTTGTGGAAAACGGGAAAATGCGGAGCGTAGCATCAAAACGTCCCTTGTCCACGAAAAGGGAAAATTGGGACAATGGCATGATTTTGTTCACTGCATTATTTTTAATATATTAGCAAGGGTTAATGAATGCAGAACGCCTATAAAACATTGAATTATCAAAAGAAATAAGTGCATAGAAACAATAAAAATTCAATGTATTTTACCTTTCCCAATTCTTTTTTTTTTTAATTGAAAACCGTTGTAATCTAAAACTGTTAGTACTATTTCAAGATAATGAGTGCAAATATTCCGAACATTTATTGCTTATGGACAAGAGACGTATTGATAAAGGTTCTAACACCTAGATATAACCTTTATGGAAGCACGGATAGGGAACATGCCAATACAGGTTTACAACAACGTACTGTCTATGTTTCTGGTGGTGCCCAGTTTGAAATGATGGGTCGATTATATACGGATATTTCCAGTATTGACCGTATACTACCTAACAAAGTATCTGTGCGTGTCAAACTACATCACAGCAAAGATACATTCTGTTTAATGGGTGCTGCCAATTCTAATTATAGAATTCACTTGGTATGCCCATCGTATGGAAATATCATCGGATTTGGCTCTTCAGTTGAATAGTTATATGCTTAAGAATACTGCTAAACTACCATTGACACGTGTTGAAACCCGTGTCCATACTATTCCTCAAAACAAACAATGTACACAAAGGCTAATGTATTTTTGGGAAATGTACCCAAAGGTCTTGTGATTGGGTTTCGCGCAAATACTGCATTCAATTGTAAATGGAATGAGAATCCCTTCCAATTACAGCACTTTAATCTAAACCATTTGCAGGTGTAGGTTGGATCTAAATCGTATCCTGCCACAGCATTAACACCAGACTTTGCAAACAATTTGTTCTTACCTTGTTATCATACCTTGTTTTTCGGTACTGGCATATTTCATCAGAATGAAGGACATGCCATTACGTTCCACGATTATCCTAATGGTTATACGCTGTGTGCATTTATACTTTCACCAAGTACTTTGGACGACATCACATTGAATGTCGTTAAGGATTCTCCTATTAATATTAAAATCGGTTTCTCCGAACACTTAGCACAATCCATCACCTGTGTTGTCTACGCACAATTTTATTCCCTGATCCAAATCGACAAGGACCGTAATGTGTCAGAAAAGGTATAAAAGGTTGTGCAAACTCATACCTTTCTCAGTTTTGAGTAGGTGACAGAATAGTGCGATTATTATTTTCTCCGCTTTTGATCAAAGAGGCGATGGGGATTACATCATTACGGAACTAGCCATTGTTAATCCAGTTGCGAATACCATTCAAAATTGGTTGTTTCAAGCTTCCTTTGAACCAAGTGAACTCCCGCTATCCATTCAATTGGATAATGATTTCTTATCGACACATGTATTTGGCATTGACTGGTCCGATGGTGATGTTCCGTACAGTGAATTTCAACGTATCCTTGACTACGTACAACGAAATTCGTAGATACTCTGTATACTCATGGCCAGCGCCGTCAAAGGTATTTACAACACTTATTTGGACGGACCATAGTTAACCTCGAGACCGTCCAGTATCCCAAGGCTATATAACTGTTATTCCCTGCAAGTCATTGTGCACATTACCAACATCAGTTTCAAACATTTCGGTGTTCACTGTACGAAGCCCAGTGTTATGCCAAATACTTACAATACCATGATCGTGCACGATACGTTTCCCATGATCCGCCATGCGTATATAACCCCGCCCCTATTTTGCCAAGCTCCAGTGTTCTGTCAGTTCGGGATAATGATGTGTACCGCCATGTAACTATGTGGAATGACGACATATTAGGCGTGGTGGTACACGATTGCCGTACAGCGTCCGGAGTAAGTGGCATTTATGCGCTGGACACAATACCTGCAATCGTACAACCACCTGTTGCCTTAATCGTAAACCTGAGTCCCTCGTATCGTGGAGGTACACATTGGATCAATGTGTATATAAATAAGCAACGCCGGAGTTTTTAGATTGATCCCCTTGCACAACCCCTACCAAAACCACTTGTCCATTTCCTCCAACGCAATTGTAAAGTATTCCATGTAAATATCACTCAGTACCAAGCTTATGATTCCTTGCTATGTGGTATGTTTTGTATTGTATATCTATACTTTAAAGTTTGTAATGTAAATATCGATTCTAAATTGTCATCCACCAACCCAGCATGGAATGATCAGCTTTTACGACAGTACGTCAGACAAATAGAAAAGCAACCACAATGTAAATTGTAAAACAAATACGAAACAAGCAAAATGCACGTTGTAACACTTATGTAGTAGAGTAGTTTATTGTAATAAAAACATTTTTACCTCTAATCCATTCGTGTTTTGGGTTTTATTTCACAGAATGACAAGCACGTTCATATCCTGGGTTGTATATATTTATTAGTACTAGGTTTACAACTGTATTGGACATACCATCCATCACCATCGCCGCTTGTAACTTGTATCTGTGTGCAGGTTCTCAGTGCGCATGCATCTGCTTGCACTGGTTGATCATACGTACATCATACGATCATCATCCCGTGGGATTTCACATACGTTGCAAACAAACCATCCACTGTGGACGGTTCACTGCCTTTGTACATGCAGCAAACAATGTATAAATTCCTCTGGCGTAGCGTCAGGGAATAAAAATCCACCACGATATCCTGCACATACGTGATCACGTTGGCCTGGTTGGTTTCTATAGCACCCGATGCAGAGGAGGGAACGGGCAAAGTCGTAGGTATTGACATTTGCCAATATACACGGTTCATCGACCTACCGCGCAGAACACTTACACGGTGTTGAGGACTTATCACCGAGCACGGTCTTACTAGCAACGGATGGAATAGGTTGTCCATTTTCGGGCTGGCCATGGCGACTGATGAACCAACTCTATCACCAACACACTTTAACCAACCGCACGGACATGCGCAAACGCACTTACACACACCACCACAAATATGCTTGCTCGCACCACTCCAGCGGCACCTACTTGGATCCTTTTAAGGTGACAGGCGCCTGTCAGAATTGATGAAGGTCCTTTGTTCGCCCGCCTTTGTTCAACCGCGTGGTCGTTCACGCATCGTTCGGTTAAGGTGCAGTTTCGTTTAGGCGATGGTCGTATGCAATTACCGCATTCAGTGAATACGTGCAACGGAAGCATGTAGTGGGGTAGTTTCCTTTGTGCATTTAGCGCCGCGTGACGCCGTACAATACTTAATACATTTATACGATTTACTTTTCGTGCATTACGAGTTTAAGCCTTTCTGTAAACAATATTCCTTACAGTAACAGAATTTTAGGCATGATTACAAACAACTATAATAATAATATAAACAGCATTTTAAATTAAACTCAACTTTCGTTTAATATCAAACAATACTGTTACTTCAAGCTGCTGTAGCACTCTGCTGCCATCTATTGAGCTCCAAACTTACTACATCTATGAATGCATTCTCTTTATTTCGGATTTTACCAACAATTTTATAGTATTTTCGTGCATTCTTGACATAGCTTTTCATTCTCATCTCTGCTGAAGTTCTTATTTGGCACAAAATAGTTCCAAATTCAAAGAAAACGCGAATAAAAACTGCTCAACACTCTACAACGCATGCGATAGCTGCAGCTTGACTGCTCTCCGAAGGAGTCGTTGCAACAGTTGCTAGCGACACCATGCGTCCGACGCGCAAACCAAACCGGCTTCACTGATTTCCATTCAACGTGTCAATGCAGTGGCGCGTGCAGCAGTTGCTTGCGATCTTCGTATGCGAAAATCGCACAAACGAAACTGCACCTTTAGTCCTAATGCAGTGAGACATCCACTCACACATGGCTGCGTTTCTTTGTGTTCATATGCTAAGTCAGGTAGGCACACACACTAGTGCAGATCTGTGTGGCTGTGTTTTCCCATATCGTTCCAGTTGGTGTAAGATACTACTTCGGGGATGGAGTTCATTAATGATTTTTATATTCGGGTAAGGATGTTAAATTATGGAACATTTGTGATAACGTTACTCAGATAATATCACTGATGTAGGAAAAACACTAACCCTGAGATTGAATATAGTTTCAATATGAACAAAGTCATTTATCAGAAGGTGCCATATTTATATCTATTGAACTGCCAGCATGCATAACGTTGCGTTACTTGTATAACACTACAAGAAATTCGTGTATATATACATTTTTGGATACCTCTAGTCCTGGAGCACATTTTGAATTTCCAACCGATGTGAAATTAAAAAAAAAAAAATGCAAACACTCGATTGGAAATTTTATAAATGCGAACCGAAATCTTTTGTCTCTGTGACCTTGGCGGTAGAACATTGGGTTCCTCTACGGGAGGCCTAGGTTCAATCCTCGTGGAGCACAACGTTTTTCTTTTTCTTTAACAGAACATTCCTCAATGCTAATATAAATTAGTAATAAATCTTTTCTTGTACTTTTAAAAACATTCTCAACATTTTAACGCACTTTGGAATTAAAAATGCAATACAGAACGAGCACTAGCAAGTGAAGACGGGTTAGTGATCATGTTAGACATCCTTTTTATTGTCACCCCTCTTCACTTTAACAAGGCCTCTCCGTTGATGTTTACTTTTAACAATGTAGAAAACATGCTTTTGGCCATACTGATGCTCAACTTAATTGAAATCCCAAAATACATCCCGAGTCCTCTGGAACCCTTAATATTTCATAATTACTTTATTTATAACCCTATTCTCGTAACGTTCGTTGTATTGGACTGTTTCGGCACTTTTTTTTTTTTTTTACAAAAGAAATAAATGAAATAAACATTAAACTGTATGGGTCAATTGATACCAACTAATATAATACAGATGTGGGTTTTAATACTGACACATGGAAGTTCGTTTCTATTTTCACACTAAATCAAGAGAGCGGAATATTCACTCTTCTGAGAGCGGAAAGAGGAACCACTCTTTTTAGAGTGGAATTTTCAGTCAAGAAGAATTGTTTTTCAATGAACTGCCCTCGCTTTAGATGAAAAGTGTCCTCTTTCTGTATGGAATTTCGATGTTTTGGGATTTACTTTATTCTTCAAATTTGAAAAAGCGATTTTTCATCTTTTTAGAGTGATTCACAATGCATCATGACTACTAGTCAAGTTTGTTCTTTTTGTAACTGCGAAGATTATCGAAAGACGAAACTATACTGTGAAATTTATCGCGTTGCGTTTAGTTAAAAATAACAGGAAATGTGAAAACATTTCTTACAAGTCAGTGACAAAAATATATCAGAAGACTTCAAGAGTAACAGAGTAAAATATGTACAAAAAATATTTGAACTTTGATTTCAAGTACCTGACGACAAGACAAAATAAACCATTTCGAAGGCTTATTTCGCAGTTGGACGGGCTTTGGATAGTTGGCCGGAAGGTACCGGGTTCAAGTCTCCCTGAGATTATTATTATTATTATTTTTTTTTACTCTTTTTCATTCATAAGTACATTACATTTCTTTCTTACTACTTACGAATGAATATTCCCTTTTGCATCTTTTTACATTTTCAACAGTTTATTGCGTCGTTTTCATGTTCAAAAGATGAAACCACGTTCCCATCAAATCGAGTGGAATTCCGGTCTTTGAATTTAGTGTATTGTATAAAAAATATATTAAATTATGTGCTTCTGATCGTCAATTCTACTCATAATAGTATAACGTTGCTAATTGATGAACAGTACAAGAGCCGAAGTCGCATAAATTAAACATAATTAGTGTGAAGTAACTTGAATAAAAAGTCGTCACGGACTTTGGATCGGCAAGTGTGAACTCTGCAACCTTCCATTCTGACTCAGGTTTCTGTTTCACTAAGTGAATACCGGATGGTGGTTCAACTAAGGTCCTGCCCGCTACCTCGGGAGACATGTTATCTCTGAGATGTGATATGTTTACATTCATCCCATAAAAGATTTTTAACGTGCGTCTTTCTTTATTACAAAAATGAGTACTCGAATATTGGAATTAGTTCAACAGCTTCATTTTGTATTCGCTGGTTCAATGCAGTGTTCAATGAAGTTCCATTTAATGAATAAATTATGTGTTTCGAATTATAGCCACTCAACGTTTTATAACAAGGTTTACTGCGCAAGTCTAAACAAAAAACTAAATACTTAGATGCATTTCTGTCACTTCTTCGTGCAATAAAGAACTATTCTTTCATACAAAACATCTTTCCTTCCTATATTCACTTTCCTCTTTTCAACTCTCTAGTTTTCATAGTAAATGTTCTCTACTTATTTTTTTTTAACTAGGAAAACGTGGAAATCTTAGAATTTAGCAAATGTATGCCATCAGCAGTCTGGCAGGATCCAGCCGTTCTCGTGTTCGTGCTGTTGTGTGAATGTGTATTTTTTATTTTGTATAGAGACGCTTTCAGTTAGGGTGTTTGCGTGTGTTGTGAGACAGACTGGTGGCAGTTCTCTTGACGTGAGGGAGTGTCCGGAATTCAATTAGGAAAGGACCAGAGTAACTGGGGTGGAGTCGGGCTTCAGGGTGGTTAGAATAGAAAACGAAAGGGCAGAAGAAATTAAGCACACATTTTGCTTGCTCTGTTCCTTCCTCTTGATGATACAAAACATTTGGGAACTGCGTTGGAGGTCCATCATCTAGGAACTTCTGCCTGATGTCAAGACTGCAGGTTTCTGGTATATAACAAGATAATATTTGGCAGTGGATTTCTTTCATAGAATACCACATTCCTATATATTTCTCAGTTCTCAGTTTTTTATAGCCTTTTTATATCGGTGAGATCCAACTAAATTTGAATCTAAAAACTAATAAATAAAAAATAAATCCAATAAATGCAACACAACAGTTGCACACTATATACGTAAAAATCTTTCATTAACATTGGAAAGCAAGTTTCAGAGTTTAAATGTTGTTTCAAAAAGAAATATCTATATATAATCTCAGGAGTTTATATACACGTGTAATTATATGTGAAAGATACAAAAGAATGCTGCCCATTAAAATAGCGTGAATCTCTGATGTTGGATAGCGAAGTAATCTCGCACACTTACTATGTTCAAATTCTAAACATCAATTGTAAATATAATTACAAAATTTTCCATATTACAAGGCACTTCATCAATACCTAAGAAAAAGTACAGATTAACTATTCTCAACGGGGCGTTGTTGAAGGACTCCTATTGTTGACGGAAAAATTCCTTTGATCGCAAAATTTCCAACATTTGCACATAGGCACTGCACCAGTACATAGGAAAAGATACAGAAAGCTTTTTTATATTTTCAATGGAGCATTGTTCATTGAAAAGTTCCAAGTTTGTAACGTAGAATTGCGAACCTTCTTATGTAGAAGCATATAAATAATTCCTAGGGAAAGGTAGAGAAGAAGGTTTCTTATTCTTAATCGTTGCTCGAAGTAGGTTAGAAAAGGTGAGGGAACGGTTGCAGAAGTGGGTTAGAAAAGGTAAGGGTACGCTTGCACCTAGTGGCGGTGATTGCCTATTGAAAACAAAGGCAATGAGCTCCCATTAATACAAAGGTAGGGGTACACCAAATCCAAAATGGAAAAGGAAAGTGCACGGTGTGTTCCTTGTCTCCCCACACTTCGATCACTGTTCTTAATGGACCGTTGTTGAAACTATTGAAACTTTTAGTCTGGCGATAGGTCTTTCGAGTATAATCCCCCGACGTAACGAATATTATTTTGCGTGGAGATAGATGTAAACTACTGTGGTGCAACTCTGTTCATGATAAGAATGTATGCATTGTATACCCAAATATAGCTTTTATGAATAACAAGTTGATTTTTGTACATTCAAAACAGGCATGCTAGCTTTCCAAGTTCATGATCAGCACTTGATATTGTATATTTCTCACCTAATTTTTTGTCCCTTCGTATCTTTTCTTCTTTTTTTAAATTTCTGATTCGGTTGAAATAGCGAGCCCTATCTTGGTCATTTGTTTACTGTTGTCACTTACATCAGCACAAGTTACAAAAGCATTGATGTTTCTTGGTCCTCGCTTCCACACCTGGCGTCAGTGGCACAGTATAAAAAAATGGAAAGAGGAGTGGATGTTGCCGAGAGCGTGCTATGTCAAAATAAATCCTAGCTCCCCACTTCCGCTATAGACATCATTTCCGGTGGAGATGCAGCATGTCGTGATTCGTGTCGCAAAGTCATTCTCGTGGACTCAGCACGCTGAGGCTTTTCTTCTCTGTCCTCCCTGCTGTGTTTACATTCCTTCTTTTCAATCCGTTGTGTATACCTTAAGATCTCTTGCACGAGTTCCCCCTTCTATTTACAGATCTTCTTGTGTGTGTTTTTGGCACATGCGTACACGCATAAGAACAAACAGAGAGATAAGACACAACAGTTCATATGTTATTCTTCTTTCGATGAAGAAGAATTAGTTTTCGGAGTTTAGTATGTTGATCTGTCTGGGTGGTCAAGAATTTCAAGATCGACCGGATCTTCGATGGGCAATTGAAGGCTACAACTAAATGCCATCAGAACGATCTAAGCAACAACAACAACAATAAGAAAGTAGTGTGTCGTTTCTCCTCTGTAGAATGAAGTAAAATTAGGAAGTGACAATATTCAATGTTTATATATAATTAATATCGTGTTACATTTAAGGGAGATGGTGTAACAGATGGTTGTCTTAGCTAGTTACTGATATGGAATAGCACAGGATATGATCACCTACGACTTCTATATCACCTACGACTCGTTCTCTATGTTGAAGAGAAAAGTTATATTCAAGCGGAATGAAAACCTAAGGCCGCTTTCACATACGCGCGAGAGCGGGCCGACAGCGAGTTCTCCCGCGCCCGCCTCGCTCTCGCTGATCCTTTCACATCAACGCGGGCATTGACTGCGCGGGAAATTTCTGCGAACAGGGTTGCTGTGTAACCAGTTTTATTGACGTGATGGCAATGGACACACTGATGATAATATGACTACCAAGGAAATTCCTTTAATTCGTTAGTTCGTTATTTAAAAATATATATTAGTTCCAAACGTGTGGTTTAAAGCAATAGTCTGAATATTTGTACAAAGGCCCAGCTCGAAAGATTCTTCTTCTTCTTCTTCTTATTATTATTATTATTATTGCCTGTTGTCCTTCAGAAAACAACATAGGCTTGCCGTTGCTTTGTGACTATTTGCTACCGAAAATATATATTTTACTAGTTTGGGATATCTGTCGAAATAGTTGAATAATTCCGAGATTTTTTTTTAAAAAGTTTTTCTTTCACATTTATTTGAAATGTGTATGGGTCGAAACCAATATTACTTAGAGCAATTAAAGTAGCAAAAAGATTGACCTTTAATACAGTAGTGTATCTGGTGGACCTTTAATACAGTAGTGTATCCGGTGGATGAGTGGTTAGCTCGTAGCCTTGTTATTAAGTTGTCCCGGGTTCGATTCCCGGTGGGTACACAAATTGTTCGAATCCCACGTTAAACTGTAGGTCCCGTCCTCAGGACGTCATCATCCCATGGAAGGCAATGGCAAACCACCATGGGTTCACCTTGCCCAGGGATCTTCGGGTCAAAGACCTGCCTTGGGGTAGAACACCTATCATCATCATTAATACAGTATCGAGTAAATAAAATGTATAACAGAAAATGAATAAAGGAAATGTACTCTGTCTTCAAACTGATTTGCCGAAACACAGTTCCGGTGCGTCCGGCCTACTTTAGTTTATTTAGACTGTGTAATGTTTTCTGCTTGTACAAAAATCAGAACAAATAGTTGTTTATTAATACCGTAGATATATGAGAAACGGGAATATGATTCACTTTCAAATTTTCGACGTGAAACTACAATTTCATGAAAAATGTATATAAGTAATTATTCTTTTAACTGACAGTACATCTTCATAACAAAGAAATAACTTCTTGTTTACAGCTCTATGAACATTCATATCAACATTATTATGATCCAACAAGAAGATTAGCTTTTAATGAAACAATTCTATCTACCGGCCTGGTGTAACTGATGAAAATGCAGCCTATTTCGTGGTGTTTCCTAGCAACACTGTTCTCTCTTTTTGCCTGCGCCCGCCTCGCTCTCGCGCGTATGTGAAACGGCATTTAGTTCAATGTCTTGCTTGGCTTTCTGCGGGCAGCTCCCGCGAAAGTCTCGCTGAATTTCTAGCAAGGAAACGCAGGTGTTTTTTCGTCCGCAGCGAGAGAAACCCGCTCTCGCCTCGCGCTCGCGCTGATGTGGAAAGCTCAATTGCTCGCAATGTATTTCTAAACCACGCGGATGTTGTCCGCTCCGCTCTCGCGCGTATGTGAAAGCAGCCTAAAGGTCGCTTTAGACGATACAATTCCTCGTACGATGAATCTTAGCGAAAACAGTGTGCCAGTGTAAAAAGTAAAAAGGTTGTGGATTTATACCATAGCATCTTACCCTATTGTAACAACCTTGCTTTCACACTCTGGCACGACTGCTAATCGTAAGATTTATTGTAGCATAAATGCTGTCGTCTAAAGCGACCTTAAGGCAGCAGAGAAGACCAATCGTATGTCCTTTAAATTCATTACGTTAAATGTGTTATATGCAAAACAAGAGCGCATACGTTGTCTTTTGTTGACTGGTTCTTGCTTCGGAAGAAAGGTTTGTTCTTCTTTCTCTACAGTTTCTTTTCCTTACTGTATCATAAAAGGTTTTGTGTTTAGTTACAAATATTGTCTTCTCCGAAAATTTTCCATTTTCTGAAAATCTGTGATTACCGGTGAAAACATGCATAATGGTCATGTAGTCTTATTTTAGCGAGTTAGGTCTTCTACTAGGCATACGATTAAACCGTGTTTGTCGCAATAGTCTTTGATTGCAATGGATGAAACTGACAGAAACAGGCCTGGTTCATCACATGTGTCTTCTTCCTTTCTTTCAACTCTTTTCTCCATCGCACACATCTGTAAACTTGCTCTACCTTCCAGTTCTTCCTTCTCTTTCTAATTCTGGAGCTGCCGTCACCCACCCACGACATTCATTCCGAAATAAACTCCCCCTGCCCCATCAACTCGCACGAATGAACGAACGAACCGTACGTATGCATCTAGAGTCAGGGCCTGCAGTTGGCTTGGCCCTCTTCTCTAAATCACTCGGACGGTGAATTATTGATCTCGAGTTCGCTTCATCGTTGCTCAATATTTCAGACTGATCGTGCAGTGAGAGAGAGTGGAAAGCTAGTACCATGGAAAAGAGGTTTGAGATGGAAAAAGGGGTTGGTTGGGTTGCTTGGTTGGTGGTGGTGAGTCGCTTGCTTTTCCCCGTGCTCCTGCTTTGAACGCGTGACGTCAGCTTGACAGAACACATATCTGGCCCACCGGAGAACGTCACGGACGACCATTAAAAATTCCTCAATCTCCTGTCTGTGTCCAGCCCATTTCCTCACCCGACACCAAAAACCTCTTCCCACTCAATCTTTATAGATTGCCTTTTCCGGCTGGTCCAGCTAGTAGCTTGCTTAGCTTTAGCTTCTACTGCTAACGCTAGTTGCAGTATTAGAGTAGCCTCCGATTCCCCTTTTGCTTAGGCCCACAGATTTACTTTTACGATGTCGACTCGGCGTTTGACCATACGGCAAACGAAAAGACAGCGGGGGCCGTTCCCGCGAGAGTCGTTTTTAATGTCTACAACTTCGGCATTCTGAAACGGCCATTTCAAAAAAAAACATGAATTACCTTCCCATCTCATAGAAGATTGTTTAAGGCTCACTTTTTCTTTTTCCATTTTATTCGTTTTTTTCTTCTGGCCGAGAGATGACAATATCTCAAAGTGAAGGTTTTTACATTAATGAACCATCGCGTTATTTGTAGTCTGAAATAGCCTACCAGTTCACATTTGTGGTTAATTTCAGAGAGGATATTGGTCGTCAAAAAGAAAATTATAGCACTTTCTTTTCATGACATTTCGCTTTGAGAACTCGAGTTATGTTCCACTTTGCAAATAAAAGAACTGTGGGGTAAGCGTCCGAGTTCAACTAAAAATGTCAGTTTTATACAAGATTAAGCTCAAAAATGAAGAAGAAAAAAAGTATTTAAAACTGCAGACAAATATGGCATTACTTTATTGGCGTTCTCTTTTCCTTACTGAAGATAAAAGTGGATTAAATGTTTGTTTGATATGAGAAAGGATGACGCCAGAAGTTGAGTATGGGTGGGATTGGGTCTGACTTCCTAATATTTCCTCCAGATTTTTTGTCAAAATATGGAATAACATTAAAATGGAAGCGCGTATAACAACACATTGAAAAAACTTGTTGGCTAAATTCACATACCTCTGCTGGGCGTTTCGTGGGCCTTCTAAGGAAAGAAGCGAATACAAGTTCCCATGCTACTCTGCAGATCCACCTTGAGCAAGTAACACGGGTTCATGCTATATACTCCTGTCATACATTCGAGTTTCCAGGGAAATTCCAGTCGACGCCAGCATGATACCTAGAACCAGAGTTACCATATTTCATGAAGTTAAAAAAAAAAAAAAAAAAGAAGGCATTTGACAAAAACACTTATGTACAAAATATATGAAGAAGTATAAATACCCTACCCTTTTACCTTTTAAATGACATTTTCTTTAGTAATTTACACAATTTTAAACATCTTTAAGTTCACATTAGTTTATACATTGTTGAGTTACTTGAATATAATTTTTAATCTTTTACAGATCTTTTCTCTGTGCCCAATCGAATTTCTCAGTCTGCTTCAAAAGTTCAGGAATTCCTTTTATATATGAATGAAATTGCTCACATGACAGTTGCTCATCTCAAATTATATCAGAATCTGGAGTCAACCTATTTCTCTCTTCAGACCATTAGCTTTGCATAAGAGAAAACACTCTTTCAATATTTTCATAACTTGAATTCCAAACAGAACTGTATAAGCTTCAATAATTCAGGATAATTTACAGCATTATTACCTGATCTAAAATACAGTGCCCACTTCTCATGAGCTAGCAGAGAGGAAGAATCTTGATGAGTTTCATTTTATCGAATTCGATTTTTTTTCCGAATTGATAGCAAACGGGTATAATTTCATTGTAGGGGAAAATCTGCCCGGACGCTTGTTTTACTCTTAAAAAAAGATGACATGTCTGGGTAAAAAAGGACGTATGGTAACCCTGCCTAGAACCAAAGATGTTCTTACTCAATTACGGTGCTGATTTCAGTGCTCACGCTCACTCGTTAACAAAGACAATCCAATTCAATCCAAGTTCTTCTTTCTTCTTTCTCTTTTAACGAAGTAGCAAGAGTATTTCCATGCCTTCCTTCTCCTTCCTTTTTGAATTCTAGAGAGGGATTTTTTCTCCTTGTATGTCAGTATTTTTCGTTACATGATGAGTATCGGATTACAGTATGAGTTGTTGAGACCATAATAGTAACAGGTTAGAGATTCTAGGCGATTCGACTAAGTAGCCATAGCTCAGTTCGTAGAATGTTGGTTTCGCATTCAGAAGATTCGGGGTTCGATCCCAGCGACCGATCATCCCGACGGGTTATTCCTGAGTTACACTAGGATAATATCGGAATAATACCTTCGAAACTAGGCCCTGGTTCACTTCATCCCACATCCTTCCCTTCCTCTCTTATCCCGGACTATGCCTAAAGGCCATAAATGAAATTCAAATTGAAAATCTAGGCGATTCGAGGGATGCGGTTTCCCTTTTCTGATGGCTTACCATGTTCCTATATCTCCAACCTTTTGGTCCGGACGTCCACGTAGGCGATGCCAAAACAGGTGTTGTAGATAGTGTAGGTGGTCATCAGGTTGTGTGGTTTAAGTGTCCTCGTGAATTTTAGGCGTTCGCGTCCATGTGTCATGTCTTGTAATGCGCTATGTTATGCATCATACCTGACTTGGATTTAGTTTGTAAATGCCTTGAAATTTAAAATAGAAAAAGATAAGAACAAGGTAAAATGGTAGCCTCAATATAAACTTAGGGTAGCCTCAAGACCTTTTGGAGGCTCGTTAAATTTTGTTCGTTTTCCAGTCCTTCGTTCTCCACCAAAACGTCTTTTTAAAATAAACTTTTATATTTCCAGTGTTCTGAATCATGTAATTTTATCGCATAAAAAGATTGTAACTGCACACGATTGAAACAGCAGGATAAATCGAGGTCGTTAATTTCAAATCTGAGTTCAGTGTGTTACGTTAAAGGTGAAATATGTGGCTAAAAATTCAGATCAACTTTAAATATTTATGCCCGGAATAACTTAATGCCACTCTCGGCTTGAGAGAAAGAACAGTGTAACGTACGTTTTTAGTTACGTTCCACAGTGAAATGTTCCCTGTTAATTTATGTTTAATTTTTGGTTTGCAACGACAATTTATGTAAAAGTGACAGCTGGGGAGATTGTGGTAGTATACTACTTAGTATAGTGGCGCCGCTTCACGGCATTTCTCTGAATTAAATTCTTTGCTGGGTCGAGTCGACTATGTAGCCCTTATAACACGAATGTCTCATTTCAATATTGACAGAAATTGTCATGACGTCATACTTAACTAGTTGTAGCTACTTGTATATAATGACAAGAGTGCCAAGTACAAGCAGCACAGAGCAGCGTAGGGACCCATAGAGGTAAGACGTATGTCGAACGTTCTGCGGATGCGAACGAGCTTTTAGTCCAATAAAGGCAAAAAGCGCAACAAATAAAAAGCACAGAAACCTAAATCAATTAATCCACCGTTTATAGATATTATCAATCTTATTAATAGGGCGGATATAGATAGGAAAGAATAGAAATACAGTCTTTTCATACGGTTCTGTAATCTGATGGGACGTTTTAAGGGCCATTGTACTTCTACGGTCAGATATTGAAAGTAATTAATTGAGAGTTAATCTTTAACTGTTTCCTTATATTCCCTTAACCCTTATAAACACACCTATATAAATATGGGAGGAAATTCATAGAAGAGATGTAAAAACAAGAAAGGAAAGATCACAGTAAAGTCTAATGGAGAAAACAAAAGAGAAACAAGAAATATGTCATTACAACAACAAACAGATGAAGACCTCACCCAAAAATTACAAGACAACCAATATATAACAAGTAAAAATACTGAAAAGGACAATTTATCCTCATCCAGTGAAGATTCTTCGAGAATATCGAGGAGACTTCATGGAAGAAAAAGAAGAGGGAGAAAGTACTTCTAATATTATTATAAATAATCCAGTTACCATATCTTATTCACCAACATCCCACTGCCTTTCCCTTTTTCCGGAACGCATAATTACCATCTTATTAACTGATATAGATCACAAGTATTTGTGGAAACCAGAAACCTTAAATACACTAATTAGTAACAAAATGCATCTTAGTACTCACATTACTTCAGGGACTGAGGACAATCAAGGCGTCGTCAGAATACACTTATCTAGGGAACAAGACTTAAGTGAATTTTTAGATCTTTTTGAAAATTCGGATTTTGGACATAGAGCGGAAATAGGATTCACTGGCTATTCTAAAGAAAAATTAAAATCCATACTAGAAGATAGGGCATCCTTTACGAAGTACACAAGAAATCTGCAAGCAAGGATACAGATGTAGATGAAAATAAAACAGCTAAATTAAATACTAAACAAACCTCTACTCCATCCAAACTAAATGAGCAATATATAAATCAGACAAGATCAAACAAAAAAAAATATTGTTATTATCAAAAAAATGAAACCAGAGCTTGCAAATCCATTTAACTTTGAGGAAATGATTTCAGAAAAATCAACAAAAATAAATTACACAGCTTTTCCCACTGAGCGTTATAATGGAGTAAGAATACATTTTGACAGCACAAAACGAATTTTTTGACGAAAATGATTTCGGCAAAGAAGTTCCATTCCTTGCTTATGAAAGAGAAATCACTTCACCTCAGAAAAGTAAAACGATCACTTCCTTCACATGCGTGGTTAGAAATATGCCTATAAATGTTGACACGAACTTGCTAAAACAAAAACTGTTAAAAGAGAACCTTCCCATCACTAGAGTTAGTCGCATTAGAAATGATAACGGTCCACTTCCGATGTTTAGATTATTTATTACAGACCCGAAATTAGTCAGCTCACTGATTACAAACGGTTTGACTATAGGACATAGCAGATATAGAGTGGAAGAATTGAGAAATTCAGCCAGACCTTATCCATGTGACATTTGCATATCACAAAGATAAAAAATGCTCCAACGAACCACACTGCTACAAGTGTGGCCAAGCACATTTAAGTTACAGATGCACAACCATTCCAAAAAAGGATTACTGTGCAACATGCAGAAAACAGGTACACAGAACTGCAGCGGCAAACTGCTACCAAATACCACTTCGCAATGAAATATTCATCACAAACAAAGTCTATAGAACTGGTGATTCTTCCTCACATTCTTCACATACTCAAGAGGTAAATCAAGAGACTTCAAATTCAAACAGAGAATAATGAAATTCAAAATTTGGAATTGAAATTTCAAAACATATTGAATAATCTCACAAACAACCTGTTAAAATGGATGTCGACAGTTCTCTCTATTACTCTAAATCAGGATATTCAACAAATTCAAAGTGCCATAAACCAGCTTTCTGAAGTACTGTTTCATTGCCATCTGAACATTATTAAATCGGTGGATAGCCACATCTACATTGGTATTGAGCCATTCACAAAACATAAAAAAGTTAACAAAAATCCCGACGGTGCAAACTTCATTTCACAAGAACTCAGTATTTAGAAAAAAAGTCAACACAATTAAAGTATAAAGGAACGTTGAATTCTTGGAAACTTTATGCGGCGGGTTGTCTACTCTCAAACAAGGAAAAGAAGTGATTAGGAAATGCATATATAATGTTTACAACAAAAGAAGATGAAGAAAATAGAAAGCTATATTTTAAACTTCCTTTCACTCATTTATCTTCCTTAAATTAAAATAAAACTCTCAATTAATTTATTACTTTAACAACAATACAACTCTAGCAGTCAACAGTCAGTTACGCGACAAAACCTATGCAATTACCTGTACAAAATCTAACTTTTTAAGTACGCTCATTATTTGTCCACTTCCAGATCACACAGTTAAGTATAACAGTTATTTCAGATTTAGGTTTCTATAACTTGAATCTAGTGGATTCTCTGGGGTTTGCGGTGGAGTTGGCTATCTGGACTAGGTACGGATCTGATTCAATGTTTCAAACTTCATTAATTAGTTATATTTCTCATAGATTACAATAATTATCAAAGGACGAAAGTGGCCTAAGTCGGCCAGAAGTCCAGCGTGGCAAATTTACATGTTAAGCCGCCAAGAAGCAGCTTCCTTTCAGTTGCCAATTTAGCGTATTGGTAGAGTGTTGGGAAGCTAATCTGAAGGCCCGGGACCGAATCCTGGTCTAGTTTTGTTTATATTTTTTTTTCTTTACGAAAAATAACTTTTCTCTTTTTTATGTATTTATATGCATTAGGAAACAATAAAATTAGTGACCGAGGGCACTTGGAAGTTAGGTAAGGTCAGGTATGGTGTTTTTTTATTGCATACACGGTTAAATCGTGTTTTTATCCACAAGTAGGCAAGTGTGACATCATCACAATTTCTGTCGACACTGAAATGAGACATTCGTCTTATAACTGGGCTTGACGTATAAAGTAAAGGTGGTGATAGTTAAGTTACTCGACAAGTTCATATATTACGACAGTTGATCTACATATTGAGAGATCCTACATAGTAAGTGTGCAATTAACCTTGGAATATTTGTATGTATCTTCTTCTATTTGGCGAACGAGATATTGAATCTGAATTAGGCTTTGATTGCTACTTCTACTACGGTGAGTTTGAAATTTACTTGATAAGTGACAAAGTAACTTCGTGTATCCAAAGAGAGGATTTGAGCGTCGGAAGTGAAATTAGTATTGTATATATCGACGAGATTGGTTTAGAATCGTTATTTGATTTATATTTCAATCACATGTATCGTGTTTTGTTATTTTGTGTATTTCGCGGCGAGATATATTAAGAGTATTAAGTGTAACTTCGGAAAGCTTGTATGCATAATTTTCGTCAGTGTAGGAAAAAAAACTGGATTTCGTGTCGTTTCTTGTCGTATTTGCATGTGTTAAGGATTGTCAACACCAGGTGGTTAAAATCGTTATTCGGTTATGTTTTCCCGGATATCTGCTATATATTATTTTTATTTGCATTCTAAGTTTCCCAGTAACTGAATTTTCTGGTGAGAATTTACAGTCAATTGAAGTTTAGGAGGACTGGCGTGATCGAAAGTGAAACTTCATCGCAACCGCGTGGCGATCTGGACTCGAGCAGTCATTTCGTGTTCTTCGTAACCACATGGTTTACGTTTCGTGGATCTCAATCAAGTTTCATTGTAGTAGTCCATTAGATATTCTCTAGGAATGATTGCTCGCTGTATGAAGTCATCCCTTGAGGCAGTAATTTATTGACGTATATAAGAGATTATGCCATAGTAATTGGAAATGTGTTAGTTGATAAGTTTGTTCGGTTATTTCAGTATTTGAGTGTGTTCATTAATATCCATGTGATTTTGTACATACGGAGTATCTGCATTCTGCCTACGTTTTGTAATCTTATTGAGAAAGGGAAAAAAGCAGTCACGAGAGAAATCGTGTTACAAGCGAGTTGCTTGGATCGAGGCTTTGCAAGCTAGTGACGTCATCGAAATAGAGTTCTGTTCTCCTGATCATTTTGTAAGATTGTATTCCTCCTTTTTTTATTGTACAATATAGTGGTTTTATTCTAAACTTAATCATTTGCATTAGCCAACGTCTATTCTGTAGCTTAGTTCCTTTATTCCTAATCGAGAGTAATATTTGTGGGGTCTACACCGACAAATCCTTCCTCGATGGAGAGATTTATTTGTGTTTGTTTTTTGTTTGTGCAATTCTATCTGATCACCCGAGAATAGGAGGAAAGACCTTAATTTCAGATTATTTGTTCAATCGGGGAACAAACGCTGTGAGGTTATTGGTGAGTTGCAAGTAGTAACTGTTCTCCTTATTGAGTGTGTTAATCTACTTCGAATTATTATACCAAAGAAAAGGGAGAATATCCATATAGTTCAGTTTGTGTGGGATATCTCACAAGATCTCAAACTAACTTGATTTACTCACGTGCAAACAGCAGCAAAGGACAATACTCACTCACTCTTATATACAACAAAATGAAAGTCAGCTCTCATTCTCCCCACAACAGGTGGACAATCAGGACTTCGGCCATATGTCAGCCCAAATTACGAACATAGAGAGCAAAAGTACCAACAACTTGTATCTAATGGAGAAATTCCTCTAATGGTAACTTCCTGTCATTATTGCAAGACTATCTCACTGGCCGTGAACAACGTGTTGTTCTTTCTGGATCATCTTCTAATTTTGTTCCCGTTCTCTCTGGTGTACCTCAAGGTAGTGTTTTGGGCCCTCTCCTTTTCCTTCTATATATGGACTTATCTCTCGTCATTTAAAACCAAAATTCTTCTTTTTGCTGACGACTGTAAATTATTTCGAGAAATCAGATCATTACAGGATGTTCCTGAACTCCAAAATTCCATATGTGACCTCTTGGACTGGTGTAATGCGTGGAACTTCAAAATAAATCCCTCAAAATCATCTTTTGTTAGTATTTCTTTAAAGAGGAATCAAATACAATCTGCCTATATCATTGAAGATAATCCTATTGCTAAAGTTTCTTCTGAAAAGGACCTTAGAGTGGTATTTGACGAAAATCTTCTGTTTGCTGATCACGTGACTTCTATAACTAACAGTTCTATGCGCTTACTTGGTCTTCCCTATAGATTTTCAGAAATTAAGGACCTTCGTTCATTGAGTATGTTCTACAAAACCTTCATCTCCCCTAAACTTGAGTATTGCTCCCCAATTTGGAACATGGCTGGTATTTCCAATCTATCACATACTGATTCTGTTCTGCACTTTTTTCTTGCTATTGTAAGGTATTCCAGGCCTGAACCTGGTACCAGGATTGTTTATTCCTAGAGACATGTGTATGGACCGCATAACTATATTCAG
This sequence comes from Lepisma saccharinum, assembly GCA_022664845.1. NCBI lineage: Eukaryota > Metazoa > Arthropoda > Insecta > Zygentoma > Lepismatidae > Lepisma > Lepisma saccharinum. The sequence continues at coordinate 25,504 of JAGDQP010022301.1, forward strand.
AGGAACTTTTGTATATCGTATGATGATTACGTATCACCGCTCTTTAGCAAAAACATACATAGACATTAGAGTCATGCATAAAACTACATAACAAGTTATATGTAATACTTGTTAATATGTAACTATATAATCATGTAACTCATAAATGTGTCAATAGCGCAAGAAACTCTTCCGGCGTGCTTGGTTGAAAAAACAAGAAGCTTAAACTGCATAGGCCATCACCTCCCCTAGAATCGTGCTGACCCATGTAGTTTCCAAGCTCCTTCATTTCCCTAAAAGGGGAAAACTACTTCGACGATATAGGAAAAGAACCGTGGAACAAGAGAAGATTCAAGTGACACCTACGAGCAGAGACATTGGTACGTTCCACGGTACAGAAGCAGTCTACTTTATATTCTGGAACAGGCTGACAAGGGTCAGCTGCCCAATAGACGTCAATCAAACAGTCCGGTGAGTTCACGGCGCTACGTAATGTAACAATCTTTCATAATGAAACTAAACCTTGTTTCTGAAATCCATTGCCTATTTCCTTGATCAGCTACATCCTAATCCCCAGTACCTAGTGCCTAGACGCACGAAATCTTACGTGGTGGAGATCTGAGATGGGTCAACTGACCCAAACTATATAAAATATGGCAATATTATAAAATTTTCTTTTGCTGTTTTTCTGTTTCATATTAGTCGTTTTCTATTTATTAAATATTTGCTAGAACGGATATCTACCATACATGTTGTGTATAGCACAATACTTCAGAAAATTTCTAAAAAAATCCACAAGCATTTGTTTCTAAAGCAATTAAACTATACGGTAGATATTACAAGACATTGTGCTGGTATTTCAAGTAAGAAGATATGCAGGCATTGAAACACTTAGCTATTTCACTGCATCATCAAACGTAAACTACGGACAAAGTTGAGTCCGCATTTCCTTTATTCTTTTCACGAGTCAGAGATATGGTTAGCTCAATAATTGCTTTTCTGTTGTCCTTTTCTTTTTATCCCTATTTTTCTCTCTTTAGTAGGCTAACAATTTGTTGACATATTCAATTTGAGATCAAAGTAGTATGTAAGACAAAGTGAATAGGTATGTAAGACAAAGTGCAGCATACCATTAGTAAAATTTTGCTTTATCATATTCTTAGCATTTAAACAATAGAACACATTATGCCGAATACAAGAAGTGGAAGAAATACATGGACGAATCACCCGAAATTTATCCTGTCAATTCTCCACATGTTTCTCCTGGTACCCCGTGCTTCGCCGGTTCCATCAGAGCATACACATCGTGACCTCCCGACAAACAGGCACGAACAGCCTTTTAGTGAATTTTTAGCGAAATTCGAACTAATTGCACAGCTGAATGACTGGTCAGACGAAGAACGTACAGTACATTTCGTCTTGGTGTCACTCTGACTTCGTTACTTCTCGATTTTTCTGAGCATTCATAAAGAATCGGATTACAACAAGCTGTCATTCAATGATTTTACTGAAAGACTAGTAAACTTCGTCCTAGTAATCACTTTATGCAGATTCAAATACTTTTAAATTCAAAAATTCAACATCCGGATGAGCACCCCATCCAATGTTTGATAAGTGAGGAGAAGTTAATGGACCAAATTTATCCTGAGTAGTCAAGGAGCACACTTACCCATAGAAATATTGCAAATTGCCTACCTTCTCAGGATACTCCTTCACATGGATGATTAACCTTTTGAATGTAAGCTATATACAGTACACACCTTTTGTTTTGCTATATGCTGGGGGGCATAATGGACAATTATTTAGTGTTTTAAACTAACCACATACTTTTTGCTATAAAAATGACATAATTACATCCTATATGTAATGAATAGTCCCCTGAAAGCACTATATCTTACTGCAAGTCTTAATTAAATACTTGTAATTACTGTTTCTCCAACCCTATTGCCTGTGTTCAATCAATAACACAGCACTAATAGCGGATAAGCAGTTAAAATTCAGTTATTAAATTACTATACAGATGTTAGTTCATTAATGTAATATATGTCAGTGAACAGCTTTGTACACTAATGAGAGTAATATATTACCGTATTTATTGTTAAATACCATACCATTATGTTAAATTACACAAGGAACATTTACTGTAAATCAAATCATATAATGTAATACGTATATACGGGAAATTAAAGTTGTATTTGCTTATATTCAGTGAAAATACTGATTTTCCGTGACTCGCGTGGGTATCGAGCCGATGTACTCCTTACTACACCAAGCTATTCTCACCAGTCGGTCAAACATTTCTTTTAAACTGTTAAAACGCATATGTCACACAAGCAAAATACCTCTTTTTCTTCATCTGTTGCACAGCCTATTTTGTTATTTTACACACACACAAACAAAAAAAACAGATAGAAAGAAAAAGAAAAGAAAAGAACACGCCAACCAGAAACAACAGTTTAATATATAATTACTTTGCAATTCATTTCCATCTTAATGTTACCTTTTTTTTCTCTTTTTGTAGTTCTTTTTCCCCCACCAGATGGAAGCACAGGTAGTAGAATCTAGGCGTATATCTGCGGATTTTAATAATTCATGAGGGACCCCCCATGCCGAGCTAACAAACCTTTTGACAGAGTATATATATATATATATATACATATATGTATGTATGTTTATCTCTTGACACGCACATATATACATGGAAGAAGGATACTTTTTTTAATTTTGTTTTACGAAACAGGTATATGAATTAACATAACGAAGAGAATGAAAGATAAATTGGTTTTGTTAGTCGTGACCAACCTATCATACATTACGCCCATCTTTGCATGTCAGTTCTTTTTGTCTTTTCAATACAGAAGAACCATGAATAGACAATGAGAACAGACACTTAGAAAGGACAAAATATATAGATTTTGTTTCAAGAAGTAGAGTTTATGTGAAGACTACCACGAATGCAGCTTAGAGTGTCAGTTTAAAAAAAAAACGAAAAATGTACAGAGGAGCGAACCAATAAAGTGAACTAAGCTGTGAAAAGAGCAGGTAAGGACCCAGATAATGGAATGGTGGAGGCCCCCAGCAACATTTTAGTCAAAGGAAAATCACATATGGTAAAATGACATGTGGTAATACGTAATGAAATGTACCGTGTCGAGTTAATCGCAAAGAGACAGATCCTTGACGTGTAGCTTAGCCTTCGCCATAATATATTACGTATATATCCGATTGAAGAAAGGAACACTGGACATATATACGTGATCAAGTAACTTCGGGTATAGGCAGAACAATAGTATGACGGGAGAGGTAGATCCTTCGCAGATGGTTTAACCCCCTCCTTCGTGATATGTATACAACAGAAATGAATATGGTTGCAGAGAATGGGAACATCAGAATTAGGTTTAAAAGTAGCATATGGAGGTGTCATTTGTATTTTAGATTGTAGATCTGAGTCTCGAACAGATCCTTGGCGTGTAGCTTAGCCTTCGCCATAATATATTACGTATATATCCGATTGAAGAAAGGAACACTGGACATAGATACGTGATCAAGTAAGTTTGCGTATAGGCAGAACAATAGTATGACGGGAGAGGTAGATCCTTCGCAGATGGTTTAACCCCTCCTTCGTGATATGTATACAACAGAAGTGAATATGGTTAGAGAGAATGGGAACATCAGAATTAGGTTTAAAGTTGCATATGGAGGTATTCCTAGATTGTAAAGTGGGACAAGATGTGAGTCCCAAACACGAACGAGGCTGATATGAACACAGTACTATAGGTTAAGAATAGAATCCAAAGCAGTTGTGACTTTACCATTAGCTAACTGCAAATGGAAAGTAAACATTTTAATCCTGCAAGTACAAATTCACTTGAAATATACGATTTGTGTTAATGAAACATGCTACGTTTTGAAAAATGAAGTGCAGTTGAAGGCTGATGAGAGACAGATCTTGGTCACTAGAGATAATCTTGTACTTTAGCAGACTTTGATATTGTTGGAACACGTTGAGTAAGGATATGAAATTAAAATACTTGTGCATTGCGTAAGACTAGATGTATCACTAGGCTACAACAGCGTTGTAATGTATCTTTTAGTCACCTATGGCACAACAGTACTGAATATTACTCTTACAATAGTAACTGAAGAATATTAAAAGTAAGAACATTATATTTTTATAGATATGATACAAGACTGTTCCACAGAAATCACATGCAGCAACATCTTTGCTTGTAATATAGTTAGGAATAACGTCATTTGTTCCCAAGTATTGGGATTAAGTGAATAAATATTGTATTTGTCAAGTTGTATGTGTTATTGTACTTATGAAATGCGAGTAATGACGACATGAAGTGAATCTTGATGCAACTCTTGCAGTATTTATTTTACGAGACACTTGTCATGAGATTGATAGGGACAAGTTGTATTCTTTATTGTGATTGGTCAATAAAGTACATAAAGACGTTGAACGAGGATTCTTGGATGTAGTTTTCCAATGGCGGTCCTGTGCGAATGCTCGACTCTTGAAGTTAAACCTGCTTGCATAATGTATAGTATTCAAAAATGGAAAGCAAATGTTCCGCTAATTTGTCTTGCTTGCTTTGACCACATTCACATTGAGTCTGGAACTCACGACTGTATTCACATGTCGGTGGAATCCTTGGAACAGGACGTAGTGGAAACCTTAACATATGCGCCTATATGCAATGAAATCTACGAGAAATTTATAGAGACGCACTCAGACAACGAACATATACTTCAGAAATTTGTGAAATCATATAAAGAAATGATTACAAGTACAGAATACATAGACAAACTGTATGTCATTCTTTGGACAAAAGATTTCTTACACGGTTCATTTGGATGTTGTTTGTGAGGAATGGAAATAAAAAGCATCAGTTTGATTGAACAAGAAATTATTTATTGTGCATAATCAAGAATATATACAGAGAATATATACATTCCATCGGATACACGAAAATATTGTTATTACACATAGGGGATTGATTAATATTGTTTTAGTACTAAACACAAGTGATACAAGAAAGTGACGTCATACAAAATATTGTAATTACATACAACTGAAACAAATGATTCAACAGCTCATACCATATAAAATAATGAA